>JAZHYW010000274.1:0-13480 GCA_037355805.1 Ixodes ricinus
AATTCTCAAAAAAAGCGTTTTATCGAAGGTTAATTGTCATCTGCCGATCCGTGCAACATGTCGCAATATTTTGCAATGCTTTGTTTATTAAAAGTGGATCCGAAGCACTATATACTTCTGACTATTTTATGCAGTCATAAGCGTACAATCTGATTTTCACAGAAACATCTCGTACTATGTCATTAATAAACATAAAAAAAGGAGAGGGCCCAGCGCAAAACCTTGGGGAACACCAAAGTCCACAGTTCTTGTGGAGGCTTTTGCTTTCCAGGTCAACACCGTCCACAGCGATGGAAAGGGAATCAGCGAACAGCCCGGAATGAATGGGGGATCGCGTACAGCGATGACTGGTGTCGACGATTTCCGAAGTGAGCAACAAAGTAACGCGAAAACAACCAACGGGAAGAACACTACGTTTTTCGAGCTGAGCCTCGTGTCATGGACATATGTCAAAGGGTCATCGGTATCAGCAAGATCCTGGAGCCCCGCCCCCTCGATTTGTGCTTCAGTGGGCGCGGCAGCACCCGAGCAATGGAGCCACGAATGAATCTTTTCGTCTTTCTCGTGCAGGCGTTTGCTTTCCATGTCAACACCGTCCACTGCGATGGAAGGGGAATCAGCGAACGGCCCGGAATGGATTGGGGCTCGGGTACAGCGATGACTCGTCTCGACAACTTTGGCAGTGATCTACGAAGTAGCGCGAAAACAACCAACGGAACAACACTACGTTTTTTTTTGTATTTTCTTTTTAATTGAACGTTGTGTTATGGGCATACGCCAATGGGTCATTGGTATCAGCGAGATCCTGGAGCCACGCCTCCCTCGATTTGTGCTTGAGGGGCACGGCAGCACCCGAGCGATGCAGCCACGAATGAATTTCTTCCTATTTCTCGTACAGAAACGTACAAATGTATCATCATTTAACAGTAACTGGGTGATTTCAGATGAGATCGGCAAAAGGGTGGCTGGTCGACATTTTTAAATCAACTGATGTTTTTATATGTTATTGTCTAGTGTCTGGTATAAATGAATCAAAACTTAGTTTTGACCAGAAAAATCATTTGGGGACAGGGAAAATCGTAAGTCATGAAGAGGTGGACCGTGGCATTAACGCGCACTGATGGAGGGCACGTTTGAGAGTGAATAACTAAAACTGTAACGTTAGGAGAATTCTAATACTTTTTATACGCAAACTATGGGTAGAGCTTGCTTGAAATCTAAAATTATATTATTTAATATATTTTATTTTAATTTCCGAACGTGTTTGCTCGAACGGCAAATCGCAAAATTTGGAGGCCTGTATCTTATGGAATAATTTAATCATTATTATATAATTTGCAGACAGTATTTTACTTACATATGGCTAAAATTTAAGAAATAAATAAGGTATCTGAGTGATACGATAGTCAGGATATATTTAGGCAAACATGAGAAAAAATCAAACAATAAAAGTGCCGATGCGAGATAAAGAAAAAAACACCACCTTTGATTTTTTTTAAATTTGGGTACCCTATTACACTCTATTTTGGCATTTATTTCTATTGAAACCATGTTGCATTATTTTATTAGGAAAGAAGAAACAACTCCCCAAATAAGGGTCCTTTTTCAAAGCCTACACTTAGCAGTGGCCTATACAAGAAGTGACTCTGAGTTCCAGTTTCATGAAACTAACACACATCTTTTATATATTTTTATTCAGATGAGGCCATTGATAACTATAGAAATCGTTCACACACTAAAAGTGAGGAGAAGCTACTGTGTACAATGAGCTATCATATTACGAACTAGTGATCCGAGAAAAGATCCTGCAGCCATCGGCCACTGGGAACTTTGTTTACTCTATTTTCCTACAACACTATATGCTCCTCTCTCTTTCCCTCTATTTTAATCACTCTTTCTTCTATATATCTCTGACTTATATCTCTAATAAAAACATATTTAAGCATTCCCTTTCTGGGTGATAGTGTTTTGTGGCTATAGCAACAATCATTTTCTCGCGGATATCACCATTAAGGCGCAATAGTTGACGGAAGTAGCACGCGACACTCGTCGCTAGTTGTGGCAAAACGGCCGATACAATCTTTTTTTCGCATTTCGCCGCTCGCTGTCAAGGATGAGGGGGTTCGCTTCAACCAGTGAAAGATGGCCGCCGAGGCCTGTCTACTGAGCAGTCGTTCCGGTCGCCATCCCACTCGCTGGCTTCGCAGGCGAAAATATCAGGCACAAAGAGAGCGCACCGAAAGAGAGCAGAACCCCCAAATACTCGAGCCCCGCCTAAATACAATAGAACGCAAACACTGTCGCCATGTTAACCTAGGAAAGGTTAACATGGCGACAGTGTTTACGTTTTAGGTAAGGAAAAGCATGGCGCGTGGTATGAGCCGGATCCTTACACGAGGTGCACGGTGAGCCCTGAGAAGCTGTCTGCTGCCCAAGAGTACTTCCCGAAAGTCGAGCTATTCGCGACTCCAGCGACCTATAGGGGGCGCCACCACCAAACAAACATGGCGGCTGAGTCCAGGTCGCGTCGGCTCGGCCGGGCTGCCTGAACGGGTGGCGCATTCAATTTAACAGATTTTCTTTTGTTTAATGCCAAATGTTATGGGTACCTGAACTGAGACGGTTAAGTGTAGCCGGTGCACATAAACTTGCAGAGCATAGTTTTGTTTTCCCGGTGTTTTTTGTTCTTTCCATGTCAAACTTTCGTTTCGGAGATTTCGTTCAAAACCGAAACTATCACGTCCGGAGAGACAGTAAAATACTCTAATCAGTTTTGATCATCTAAGGAAAGCGGTGATGACTACAGAATTGTTCCACCAAGAGCGATTTTCAACTAACTCGCATGCCTCGACCATGCAACTTATCTGTCCATGAAATCGAGCTTTTGTGCGTATCCGCGTTTAAGAAACAGCTCCAGTCGGCTGCTCTGTCAACAACACAGGCTGCAGGAAAATTACGAAAATTAAGCAAGCGCTTCTTGAGCCAAAAAGCATTTTAACCCGCTGGCGCCCCACTAAGCAGCTGATACTCGTATTTCAATTCTGCTTTTAGTAGCAATCGAGAAGTCATTTTGACGAATCTGCGGGTTATGTATTATACTACATACTATGTCCCACTAACGATATTAGTATATTCGTTGGGTTGAAATATAAGCTTATTTGACTACCTATTAGGTGAAGTGCTGAATAAAAGTATATTTGACAGACAGAGAAGTACTACTTAAACTCAGCGAAATGGTTCTAGCTGGCAGCACGGAGACGAATGCGGACAAACTGAAGAGATTCTTCATTGGACATTCACGCAGAACCCTCTGCATTGAACTTCACTTCGAATCCTGAACGGAGAAATGGAGTATTTTTTTGGCCATACAACCTTGAGGAATGTAGACGAAGATTGCTGCTGGCTTCAACGGAGGCTTAATATAAACCTAGGAGGCGCGATAGATCATAATGTCGCGACAGCTTCTAACTTTTGCGAGACGCGTCCCCCACATTTTGAAAGCAGACAATTTCCCTCATTAATCGTATGCAGTAAGCAGGTTTTCTGGAATCAAGTAATTGCGAAATCAGCCCAACTCCTTCGGTGTGGTCCAGAGGCCCTTTCGGCGAAAAGCTGCCAAGATGAATAGCCAACGCACCGACTGGCGTGGGTGGCTCAATCTTGGAGCTAATCAAACACAACCAAACTCAAGAAAAGCAGCTATCGAACCTTCCCATTCACTTGACTGCAACCAGTATTGGGAAGTACTTCAAGTACATTGTACTTAAAGTACTACTTCAAGTAGGTTTAGGAAACTTGTACTTTACTTGAAGTACATTCTCTGAGTATGTACTTGTACTTTACTTGAAGTATTTTTTTCGGGTACTTTCCGAGGAAAGTACAATTCCCGACTTCAAAGTACATTCCCGAAATTTGGTTTGGTTAAATTTGTATTACAAAATGATGCTTTGTCAACTCCGAAGAAATACTGGGAGGGATATTCTACTCTCACCAAAAACGTGAGCGGACGAGGCATCGCTCTGCTTGTTCTGGGGGCGGCTTTCCAGTAGCTTTTTGAACTCTCGCTACTTCTCGGTCGGTCAGCGCAAGCGAGGAGGTTTAAAATATTATGAGAGCAAAATTAATCATAATCTAGCACCTGAAACTGTGGCGCGGAACAATTAAACTTTCAGGTCGAAGAAAAAGACAACAGAGGAGAATGTCACAATGTTTTGAGACATTCTCTTTTGTCTTTTCCTTCGTCTTGAAAGTTCCTTAATTTTTTCGCACCCCAATCTCAGGTGTCACATTATGATTAATTATCACCAGCTCGCTTTCACACTCACTGTTTTTTTCATTAAAGAGAGGACACTCCTCTATGAGAGGATTGCTTGCGGAAGCTACGGGGCTGACGTCATGCTCTCTCCTAGTCCATTTAACCCCCTTCGGTGCAACAATCCAGTGGAAGCGACGCCAAATTCAGAAGAGGGACATCTGAATTTGGCTCCATTCCTGAAGATAACTACTCCGTGGCCACTTGACTTTATCAAATATTCGCCGCTGTTTTTGAAAATAGGTCATGCACACCTGATTACCCCTGGGCAATGCATACCAGTTAAAAATCACTGTATAGGGGAATTAAAGGACATCATGAAATATTGTGTTAAAATACTTGTACTTTACTTTTAAAGTACATTGTAATTATAGTACTTTACTTCAAGTACATTGCACCCAGTGTACTTACTACTTTACTTAAAGTACATCACGTCTCATTTACTTTGTACTTTACTTGAAGTACCTTTTAGATGTACTTTACCCAACACTGACTGCCACATTGGTGTTCGCTCCAATGAAACACCTCGTTTGTCGTCCTCCGTCCACTGTGCTACATCCTTATAAAGAAACCACTTATCAGTTACCAAGTAGTCGTCACTTTGAATGTGATTCGGCTCGAGGCAGACAAGAAATCAAAACGTTTTTCCGTGATTCCTCCCCATTTCAAGAAATCGAAAAGCGCGCGACCGTGTGTTGTGGAGTAAACGGGCTTTCAAACACGTGATGGAAGGAAACAATCTACTGAGGCTTCACCACACTATACGAACACTCAGGCAAACTAAAGAAATTTTCGGACCTTCGTTAAATTACATCGTTCGCCACCGCGCCGACAACACGTGTCCGCGAAAGCCACCAGAGACGCGGAGGGGCGCGGAGCGACCTGGTCCGGCTGGTTCCCGGTTTTCCCGCTTGGTGGCGTTCGTTTTGCTGGAGTCGCGAATAATGTTCGCGCCAAGGTCCTAACCAGAAGGACGTGATCTCTGTCATGCTCGACGGGGAGAAAACGTTCGTGCCAAAGCGCTTCCTGACACGCTCATTTCGAGAGGCCTTTCGTGTATACAAAGACACGCATCCTGATTCCGGCGTTGGGCTAACGAAACTTTATTCCTTGCGGCCTAGATGGGTCAAATGTATCCCGCACCAGGAAGTGTGCGTTTGTGTGCGCTGCGCCGATTATTACCCTTGTATTTCCGCTGTAGAGAACGTTACAGGTTCAACATTTAACACTGGTGAAAGAACTCAACATTTATGTGCGACCCACGAACAAGATTTGTGTCTTTAAGGAGACTGTGATCACTGCCCAAAAGGCGAGTATTTACCCTCGAGCAACTTCATATCCCAGAGGATGAAGAGATTGTGCTTACAACATAAAAAATCTGGCAACATTGTAAAAAAACAAACAAACAAAAAACACATAGGATTTTGAGACTTTCCTAAAGGTCGTCCAAGTAATGGTTGAAAGTTGGCTATTTCACAACCATATCTGACAAACGCAAGATAAAGCAATCTACGATCAAAAGCAACTGCATGCTACGCGGGAGCATTGTATTTCGTTTTGACTTTGCTGAAAACTGGACCATCGTACTTCCTGACAAAGTTAAAGCATACCACTGAAGAAAAACAAAGTTACGATATTTACGCGCGTAGTGACGACAAGAAAATATACAAACAGCGTTGCTATCATCAGTGAGGACCTGTGTGACGACGTCGCTCTCACGTACTTGGCTCTGGAAAAAGTGAAGGAGTTGGTTGAAGACAACGTTGCGGTATACTCGCACTTGACGTACGTATGTGACGGGGCCGCTAGTCATTTTAAGAATCGCTACCAGCTTCACCAGTTTGCACAGAATGATTGCCCACAAGCCCAGTGGTTATTTTCTGCACCTGGACATGGGAAAATGCATGCGACGAAGTTGGCGGACTCGTGAAGCACCAGGCCACGCTGAACAACCTGAGAGAACGTTCAATAAACGCAATTCAGACGGCCAGGACAATGGTGAGCTTTCTATTTGAGAAACTTGGTGCATCTTGCGTATCTGGACGAAAATGACTTGTTCGGTATCGTCAAAAAAGAAAAAGTAAGTGTGTTGATGGTGCGCGTCTTTCCTGGCATTCATTCTTGGCACGCGTGGCGGCTGCGCAAGTCATCAACAGAAGGAACCTGTGACATATATGTATCACGGACAGTCGGATCTGGTTAGAAGAAACTTTATTAAATGGGTACATCGAGGAAAGCATTAGTGTAAAGTGCCGAGCGTTGATGCACCCAAGGACTGCTCATTTTGAATGCAGGGTTATCTTATTTATCACAGTTTTTCTCGCGGGGTATTTAACCTACTACTTTACTTGGTAATAGCTCATAATCTTTATCTGATCACCATATGAGAATCACGAAACGTTATCCTCGCGCAGGATACAATTTCTCGGCTTGCCACGATCCTTTCGTACACCGAGAGTATCGAAGCTCATACAGTCCGGCGCGGCGGCACCGCTGACCTAAAATGGTTTGTCCCCGGAAATACACTACTAACTTAAACATATTTAGTATTCTATCTTTATTTTTGTGTGTGGAAGTAAAGTTGTTTCTTTTATTTTAAATACAAATTATAGCGGAAAGTAAAACTTCACACTGCATCATCTTTTTTCGAATCACTAGTCTCTAATATGATACCTCTTTGTACGCTGTATGTAAAATGCTGTATATTCGTTTCTCCTCACTTTTAGTGTGTGATCGGTTGCTCTAGGTGCCAGTGACCTCATTCTGAATAAAAATATATGAAAGATGTGTGTTAGTTTCTTGAAACTGGAACTCAGAGTCACTTCTCGTATAGGGCACTTTTAAGTGTAGGGTTTGAAGAAGGACTTTACTTTGGGGAGTTATATCTTTTTTCTCAGGAACATAATGCAACATGTTCTTAATAGAAATGAATGCCGAAATAGAGCATAACAATAACTTTTCATTGTTTGAATTTTTTCCCGTGTTTGCCCAAATATATTCTAACTATCAAATCACTCAGATACCTTATTTATTTCTTGAATAATAGCCACATATACTTCCAATACTATCTTCAAGTTATATGATAATAATTAAATTATTTCATGAGATACAGGCCTCCAACTTTTGCGATTTGTCGTTCGAGCAGGCATGTTGGGAATTGTTTAGAAAAATGAATAAAATTGAAATACATATTATTATTTATACTACAAGCAAACTCTACCCATAGTTTGCGTCTAAAAAGTATTAAAATTATCCTAACGTTATCGTTTTAGTTTTTTCACTCTCAAACGTGCCCCCTCCATCAGTGTGCGCTAATGCAACTGTCCACCTCTTCATGCCTTACGATTTTTCCTGTCCCCAAATATTTTTTATGGTCAAGACTAAGTTTGGATTCGTTTATACCAGACACAAGATAATAGCATATAAAAACATCAGTTGATTTAAAAATGTCGACCAGCCACCCTTTGGTCGGCCTGGTCTGACAATCACCCAACTACGTGTTTTTGGTGGTGCCGCCTCGCCCGCAGGAGTTTGATTCCGTCGCGGTGTGCTTTGATTTTATGCGTCTTATGCTGTTTTTGCTGAGTGGGGATGTAGACTCAAATCCAGGACCACTGGCTGTGAAACATTTAAAAAAAAATCCTAGATAATCAAAAACAGTCGTCACGCGATCTTTCATCGATCAGAGAAACTCTAGATAAACACATCTTTGATACAGGAAATAGTTTAATTGCAATTGGAAAAAAAATTGAGGCATTTTTGAGAAGTGCGGCAACAATTGATTCATGTAGCAAATAAGTTAAGGATCTGAATCAGAAAATAGGATGATTGACAGATAAGGCTGGCGATTTGAAAAACCGCAGCAGAAGAAACAACGCAATTGTGTACGATTTGAACAAACGCGAGGGAGAAACTGATGTGTTGCATAAAGATTCTGTTCTGAAGCAAACACTTGAGGATAAGGTGGAAGTTAAAGCAACCAGCGTGGAACGTTTTCACACACTTGGTAGCAAAGCCCCTAATATAACCTGTGCTGTGATTCTAAGTTTGTATAATTTTAATCAGAAACAAGACATATTGAAAAACGCGAGGAAGCTAAAGGGAACTAAAATTTCCACATTGCCGTATCAGATGATGTCTCCAAAAAGGTACAAATGATCATAAAGCAGTTGTGGATGATTTTGAAGGATTCAAGGAGATCGGAGGACAAGGTGTCTTTACGATATGACAAGCTGGTAATAAATAACGAAACATACACTTATGATATGGAACAGATGCGCAGAGGGAAGGTTACTGGGGTGTACAGGAGGAGGATGGAAGTGACGTAGAAGAAGGGAATGTAAAGTGTTCAAATTAATTAATTTAAAAGCTAGTAGTGTAGCAAACAAAGTTGAGGACGTAGAGCAAATCCTAATGGTGCATTTTTCTGACGTGATGATAATTACAGGTACCTAGTTAATCCTAATATGCTAAAATCGGAAATTCCTCTCCTGATTACAGTGTTAAGAAAAGACAGACCATTAAGAGGAGGGGGAGTGGCGATATTTTAATGACAGGGGATATCTTGTAAGCAACTTTGTGACATTTCTGACTTGGAGTCTTTGCAATGTAAAGTAGTTCTACATGATGCACCATGTTTTATTAGTGCATTCCACAGACCCCGAAATTCCTCAATAAACCTCATACCACTTCTTATAGAGAAGCTGATTAACTATGCAAACTTCAAGGAAGCTTCATACTAGCCGGAGACTTCAACCTACCAAATATAGACTGGTCTAATATGACAGTTGGAAATGTGGATCGTGTTCATGGAGATGCTTTTCTGGATGTTGCGTTCTCTCACAATTTAACCCAAGTCGTTGAAGAGTTCACACGATGCCAAGGTACCTCCCAGTCAATACTTTGCGTACATTGTGAACACCTGTATCCAGCGTTATGTGCCTTTTAGAAATAAGAAACCTAGTGTGAAAATCTTTTTATTAGAGATATCCTTTATCTGAAGGGTAAGATTGCCCGAGGTAAAAAGAAATAAGCGACATCATGCTGTACATGCTCCTGAGGGAACAACTTTCGGCTTAAGTGACAACCTAAAACAAAAATAGCTGAGTCAAAACAGTATTTATTTAACGTGATTTTGAGATCATTCCTGTGACATGCACCACAATAATTTTGGCCGTATGTCTCAACTTCAAAACTGGAATCATTGATAACAACTATAACTTCAAAAGAATTTAACGCATTCTTCGAATCGGTATTTACCTTGGATGGCGGACGTCTCCCAGAAATAGGCCCTGACATATCTCCCGGCATCGACGACGTAGTGGTCTCGGAGGATGGAATTTTTCGTTTATTAACTATCGTTGATCTAAAGAAATGTCCTGGTGCTGATTCCACTCATAAAGAGTTTTTTTAAACATTTCTCAAAGGGGATTTTGAAGTATCTATTCATAATATTTAAGGTGACTTTGCGCTACGGGGTACTACCAAATCAACGAAAAATTGAGCAAATTATTCCTATTCACAAATCATAAGATAGAAACAACCCATCCAACTATAGGCCTGTATCTTGAACTAGATATGTTTTGCAAGCTTCTCGAACACATAATGTTTTCACATTCGATTCAATATCTTGATGATTATAATAATCTTACACTCCATTCCAGCACGGTTTTAGAAGATCATTATCAACGAGTACTCAGTTGATGGAACTAGTTAATGAGATTTAAAATTCAAGAAAATATGAGTCAGACAGACATAAGTTTTCTTGACCTCTCAACGGCGTTCGGTCGCGTTTGGCATCCTAAATTTCTCCTGAAGCTTTCTGCTATATGAAAAAAAATCAATAACTTACTTGGGTGGCCTGTAATCTGCCTAATAGAAATGCAAAATTTATATCGTGATGACAAGACTTCCTCACTACTTCCGGTAACATGGGTGTACCACAGGGTTCAGTGTTGGAGCCTCTTCTCTTCGTAATTTATATCAATGATATCGTTAAGGACATTTATGTTCAGGTTGAATTGTTCGCTGATGACTGGTATTTAATCTGAAATGAAATCACTCCAAGGTCAAGGTAATACTCAATAATGAATTAACGAAAATTAAGGAGTGGTCAGACGAATGGCAAATGAAAATAGACTACAATGAAACCGTTGCAATATCAATAATCATGAAAAAGCACCCTTTGGAATATTACTCTTCAATACATGCGAATCCCATCAATTTTGTTGACCACTACAATTACCAAGGACTGACAATAACTAGTGAACTACTTTGGAACCAGCATATAGATGACAGACTAAATAGGTCCAGTGGAAACGTCGTATAGACTTCGACGCACCTTACTATTGGCTGACAGCGAAAAAAAAATCAGTTTATCGATCACTAGTACGTCCTATACTGGAATACACTCACACAGCTTGGTACCCGCATACAGCAGATGTGAATAATTAACTTGAACGCATGCAAAAATTGGCTGGGATATTTATATGTCATAATTTCAGGTATACTGTGCTCTGCGTCAAAGTATGCTGGAACAGGCCAATATCCAGCCATTGGAGTTTGGAGCGAAAATAAATAGATTGAAAAATCTGTATTTTTTTAATAATAAAATCTTAAATATCAATATTGATAGATACATCGAATTTCGAACAAAAGGTTCGGCTATAATAAGTAATACTAGAACTATTAAACAAGATACAATTAGGCACGATACCTTCAAATATTCGTTTTTTTCCCTCGGGCAGTAAACGAATGGAATTCTTTGTCTAACGAAATGGTAACCCTTCTGCCACCTGATGTTCTTGTTGAGGCAGTCGCTTTTGCCACGAGAAAGTGCTCGTAACCATATTACACCAAGGCAATATGTAGCACTCCTGCTATGGCTCACCCATGTGAGCCGCAGTATTCTTTAAATAAAAAAGTCGGTCAGAACACTGGTCACCAAAAACTAGGGACTGTCGACGATTGGTGAGATATGCTGCGATCCATTTTGCTAACTGTGTTTTTCTTTTACATTTTGTCTGACATGTATAATAATTTCCTGCGGGAAACCTTATCGAATGCCATCGAGAAATCCATAGAATAAAAAACAGCTTGTTTTTTGTAGTTAGTTGCAGTGGAAAAATTATGAATGGTTTAAATTATTTGAGTACATGTCGAGGAGCCTTTTTGAGGCAATGCTGATGCTTAGACAAACTGTTATGCTCATCCAAGAATGCTGGTAAATGAGTATGTATCTTAGGTTCAAGAATTTTAGATGCAGTTGAAATCAATAAAATTTCACAGTAGTTCCCTATGCACTGTTTGTTCCGGTCCTTATGAATTTGTTTGACTCTGGGTGTCCTTGAGTTGTCTGAAACCTGACACCCGTACAATGATTTTGAAAACAAAACAAACATATATATTGAAAGACATTCATTGTACCTTGAAAAAAATGCGCTGGGTATACTGTAGGGCAAAAAATACTTTTTTTTACAAGTTTCAATAGCATATCCAATATACCGTGTTCAGTAACTACAATATCAGGCATAGGAGGGTAGTGGGCATCAAAACATGGTAAAACATCATAGTCGTGCGTAAAAACCGATTTAGTGTGATTCTTAACTACGTCTGATATATACTTTCTTCGCGCATTAGGTTACCGTTAACCTCGAAGACATCACGCGCCATAGAATGCGGAGATACTGATCGCCAAAACCTTTCTAGTGAAGTAGAAATGAAGTTTGCCAAAGACTAACCGAAATAACTACATTTATCAACGTTAACCAGGACTTCAAGTTCTAAAGAAAGAACCGTGAATTTTGCATTTAGATTTAAAGACTCGTCGCACCTTTTCATTTTCTTTTTAAGTCACTTCAGTTGTTTTTTAGCTGTACTGACTTCCCAGAAATCCAAGGGCATTTGTTATTTTGTTTTTTAACAATTGGTGGCACAAAGCGTTCGATAAATTCATTTACAATACTTTTGAACAAGTTCACCAATGTCGTTCACATCCCCTGTACAGTTTTCGAAGTCGTCAAAATAATGAAAGCCTATTCATAATCCAGACATCATCTGCACGAGAAAAGTGAGGATAACACTTAGCCTTGTTTTTTCTAATTACAGAAACATCTTCTGGAGTCACCAGCACCGCGTTGTGATCAGAAATTCTAGGGACTGCTTCACATTTAGCTTCAGTAGAAACTGTACCACAACCGAAAACAAGATCAAGTATATATTTATAATTTCCCTGTATTCTCGTAACATCAACAAAGATTTGTAGCAAGTCTAACGTAAAACCTAAACCTAACATTGCTTCACCTAAGTCATCATTTTGATTCTTCAGTGAAAAAGTGGACCATTTGATATTTGGTAAATTAGAATCTCCTGTCAGAATAACCCGATCGCCAGGTTTGATGTGTTTACCTAGATACAATTTTAAACCATCGAGAACAGAAATGGAAGACCCAGGAGGTCCATAAAAGACAATTATGTATTTATTTTTGCCTTGGCACGCTTCGCAAACGACGCATTCGATATCAAGTATTTCGGGCCTGGTGATTATGTTTAGGAAGCTTTTGAAATAACACACACCTCACCACGTCCACGGTCTTTCCGGAGAACACTATAGCCAATAGGAACAAATTCACTGTCGTATATTGCATCGTACTACCACGTTTCTGTTAAAACGGTGATATCAAGATCATAAAAGAGCAACATTCCCTCCAACTCGGTGGCCTTGTAAAGGATGCTTTTACAATTTGCACTTAGTATACACAGTGGTGGAGGTCAATTTCTATACCGTCAGTTATGCTTATTGTTTATGTTGATGCGCGAACCTTTCTCTTCATTACAGCCAAAAAGAGACACCGTCAAAATTTAGTTCATCAGAAACTAGTTTGACTTTTGCGCCTTTTTCTTTTCTTGAGTCGCACTTTTCACAACTTTTATCCTGATTCATCGAGTTCTAATCGAAACGACTTGTGATATCGATGTCTGAGTAGCTTTTGTTCATACGAGGAGCGTAATGCAGGTGTTTCTTTCTCGATAGTCGATGAACTTTTACATCGTAGGGAGTTGTTTGTTTTACACTTTTCGGCCAAGCCCATAGCATATTTCAGTACCGGTAATGGTCATCCCCAGCGCTTTGTAAAAGAAAGACCTATTATTTTACTCTCTTTTTAAGCC
>JAZHYW010000275.1:0-77500 GCA_037355805.1 Ixodes ricinus
GACTTTCCGGAAGTACTCTAGGGCAGCAGACAGGTTCTCAGGGCTCACCTTGCACCTCGTGTAAGGATCCGGCTTATACCACGCGCCATGCTTTTCCTTACCTAAAACGTAAGCACTGTCGCCATGTTAACCTTTCCTAGGTTAACATGGCGACAATGTTTACGTTCTATTGTATTTAGGTGGGGCTCGAGTTTTTGGGGGCTCTGCTCTCTTTCGGTGTGCCTCTTTGTGCCTGATATTATCGCCCGCGAAGCCAGAGAGTGGTATGGCGACCGGAACAACTGTTCAGTCAAACAGGCCTCGGCGGCCATCTTTTGCTGGTTGAAGCGAACCCCCTGATCTTTGACAGCGAGCGGCGAAATGCGAAAAAAATATTGTATCGGCCGTTTTGCCACAACTAGCGGCGAGTGTCGTGTGCTACTTCCGTCAACTATTGCGCCTTAATCGTGATCTCCGCGAGGAAATGATTGTTGCTAGCCACAAAACACTATCAACCAGAAAGGGAATACTTGAATATGTTTTTTATTCCAGATATAATTCAGGGATATATAGCAGGGAGAGATGGAGATAGACGGTAAGAGATAGGGGCATATTGTACTGTAGGAAAATAAAGTAAACAAAGTTGCCAGTGGCCGATGGCTGCATGATCTTTTCTCAATTCACTAGTTCATAATATGATAGCTCTTTGTACACAGTAGCTTTTCCTCAGTTTCAGTGTGTGAACGATTTCTATAGTTATCAATGGCCTCATCTGAATAAAAACATAAAAAATGTGTGTTATAGTTACATGAAACTGGAACTCAGAGTCACTTCTTTATAAGGCACTGCTAAGTGTAGGCTTTAAAAAGGGCACCTAATTTGGGGAGTTGTTTCTTGTTTCCTAATAAAATAATGCAGAATGGTTTTAATAGAAATAAATGCCGAAATAGAGTGTAATAGGATACAGAAATGTAAAAAAAATATCAAAGGTGGTGTTGTTTTTTTAAATTCGCATCGGAAGTTTTCGTTGTTTGATTTTTTTCTCATGTTTGTCTAAATATATCCTGACTATCGTATAACTCAGATTCCTTATATATATATTATTTTTAATAATAGCCAGATGTACGTAAAATAATATCTGCAAATTATATAATAATGATTAAATTATTTCACGAGATACAGGCCTCCAAATTTCGCAATTTGTTGTTCGAGCAGGCCCGTTCAGATATTTAAAAGAATTTTTTTTTTCAATAAATCATATAACTTCAAATTTCAAGCAAGCTCTGCCCGTAGTTTGCGTATAAAAAGTATTAGAATTCTCCTAACGTTATAGTTTTAGTTATTTACTCTCAAACGTGCCCCCTCCATCAGTGCGCGTTAATGCCACTGTCCACCTCTTCATGACTTACGATTTTCCCTGTCCCCAAAAGATTTTTCTGGTCAAAACTAAGTTTTGATTCATTTATACCAGACACTAGACGATAACATATAAAAACATCAGTTGATTTATAAAAGTCGACCAGCCACCCTTTCGCCGATATCATCTAAAATCACCCAGTTACTCTTAAGTGATGATACATTTGTACGTTTCTGTACGAGAAATAGGAAGAGATTCATTCGTGGCTGCGTCGCTCGGGTGCTGCCGTGCCCCTCAAGCACAAATCGATGGAGGCGTGGCTCCAGGATCTCGCTGATACCGATGACCCCTTGGCGTATGCCCAGAACACAACGTTCAATTAAAAAAAAATATAAAAAAACCGTAGTGTTGTTTCAGTTGGTTGTTTTCGCGTTACTTCGTAGATCACTGCGAAAGTTGTCGAGACGAGTCATCGCTGTACCCGAGCCCCAATCCATTCCGGGTCGTTCGCTGATTCCCCTTCCATCGCAGTGGACGGTGTTGACATGGAAAGCAAACGCCTGCACGAGAAAGACGAAAAGATTCATTCGTGGCTCCATTGCTCGGGTGCTGCCGCGCCCACTGAAGCACAAATCGAAGGGGGCGGGGCTCCAGGATATTGCTGATACCGATGACCCTTTGACGTATGTCCATGACACGTGGCTCAGCTCGAAAAACGTAGTGTTCTTCCCGTTGGTTGTTTTCGCGTTACTTTGTTGCTCACTTCGGAAATCTTCAAGACCAGTCATCGCTGTACGCGAGCCCCCATTCATTCCGGGCTGTTCGCTGATTCCATTTCCATCGCTGTGGACGGTGTTGACGTGGAAAGCAAAAGCCTCCACGAGAACTGTGGACTTTGGCGTTCCCCAAGGTTTTGCGCTGGGCCCTGTCCTTTTTTTATGTTTATTAATGACATAGTACGAGATGTTTCTGTGAAAATCAGATTGTACGCTTATGACTGCATAAAATAGTCAGCAGTATATAGTGCTTCGGATCCACTTTTAATAAACAAAGCATTTCAAAATATCGCGACATGTAGCACGGATCGGCAGATGACAATTAACCTTCGATAAAACGGTTTTTATGAGAATTTTCGCGCCGTAAATACAGCTCTAAAATTTTTCTCGTTCGTTGTAAATTCGTTTTAGGACTTCCTTTTCCCATCCAGGCTGTTAGAAAAGTAAAAAAAGTACTAGTTTCTTTTGCATGTGTTTTTAGCGCGTTTCTTAAGTTTTTTTTCCTAAAGTTCATCGAGCAACATTGGCGATCGCCATTGCTTGGTCACAAAGCCCGTGATTGCATCCGAGTTATTGTCGAACGCTAACGTCACATTCGTGTCGAGTACATCCTCAGAGTATGTGATCAAGCAATGGCGGACAGGCAATGACGCGGTCTTTAAAAAAAGTATGTCGTTTCTTTACAGACACGAAGAGGTCACCCTGCACTTTCAACTGATTCGCTAATTCGCGAAACAAGAATGCAGGGTTGGGGACTGGAGAGGAACAAAAGAGAGAATAAGAAAGAAGAGATAAACAAAACTAGAAAAGAAACACCAATACGTACACATCATTTTCACCAAAGTTGAGGTTATTTTAAATGAAGGAATACTAGGGAGATAATTAATCGGTGCTTTCGTGAGCTTATATCAACCTTCAGAAGTGGGCCAAGGGCCCAAGGAGGTGGTGCCGTTAAATTTTTTTATTCGTTCTTAGACTCGGGTGTATCTTCATCGCTTTCCTTTGGGAGTCGTATGTAGTGCACTTGTATGACACGTAACACAACATATAACAAGTGGAGGTGTGTTTAGTGTATAGGCTACATTGAGACGCAGTGTATTAATGACTGTTTATTTAGTTCTTAAAAGTCCTCGTGGCATATGCAATACTAATTTTGGATCGATGTGCTTTAGGTATCTGTAGTAATAAGGGGAACCTGTATATCATGACGATGTAATTTTATTGCCGATTTTTCTAGCAATACAGTCGAAATGAGTTTTCGAAAACGGAATGAGGTCAGTTGCATTTTCTCCGGGAGCGCCTTTGGCTGCCTTGTCTGCAATAACATTCTCGGCAATCCTACCGTGTCCTGGTATCCATTGTAGGACTGCCTGATGTCCTTGAACTGACGCATTTCGAAGAGTCTACAGGATTGTGTGCATGAGTTGGGTATGCGGATTCATTAACTCATTGATGACGGAGCTATAAAAGTGTACATTTAGAGTCGGCGAAGATCACCCGGAGGTTCGGAGTTTGGAGAGTTATAGGTTCCATAGCTGCCCTTATCGCTGCAGGTGCTGCTGCCGTTGAAGATGTCGAGTGACTTTAGTTTTGCTTGAACCCAGCCGGCACACTGCTGTGTGCCGGCTGGCTTGTGCAATTTTTATTCTTCTCGATGATCTGTTAGAAAATAGAAACACGTACTACTATTGATTTGACCGTTGTGTCAAATACTACTCGGGAATCTCGCGATATTTTTTTTATCGCTTTCGGAGCCTGTCGGTGGATGGGCACCCGATAGTCGACGACAGGCTAAAACCGCGCGACCACGCCGCTAACACGTCATACAAGAGACAGTCTCCAGACACTATCTGCGACTTATTCCTTTCTCGTATGACGGTCCTAACTGTCACATTGGTCATATACTAAAACCGTCCGCAGAAATGTTCCGAAAGCAAACACACGTATGAAGCAAAAACATGATTGGAAGATGTTGAGAGCATGTCCGCAGACGATTCTGTCATCGTTTCAGCGGCAAACACCGTGCCTTTTGAATAACGTGTACGCTTTGCAGCAGCTGTCCAATAAACGCCGCCGCAACCGACCTTCATTTTTTTCCCTCTTATATGCAACTTACTTCACTTCATCGTTACCATTACCGGGTCGGGTAATGGCTATTTTAGAATCTATTCTGTCATTCTCTCCAGCATTGGCCTTTGTGGAGGCTCGTCGACGCCCGTTCCGGTGGCTCGATATCTCGGCAAGACAGGAGAAGGTCAGCGATGGCGGCTGTTATCTGGTGCGTGTGCAAAGAAAGAATCTATACATGTTTGCAAGTACGGCTTTAGGGCCCCGCCATCTTGCTCACTTTGGGTGCGCTTGGGCGCGGCCGTAAACCGATTTCGACGCCTTGCTAAGGTGTCGTAATCGGATTAGCTTGGTGCCCTCGTCCTTAGCCATCCTGTAGACGTATCCGATATGGACGAGGAAAAAGTTAAAACCTTTTCAACCTGCAAATAGTAATGAAATAGAGGGGAGGCAAAACGAGAATGGACGATTGTTACGCTTATTTCCGAAGTGCATTCCATTGGCGTAGCGACGGCAGAATAATGTTCTCGCCCATACTGGAAGGGACGATATTTCAAGATGGCGACGTCCTTTTGAAATAGGTCTATACTAGCATGTCTCCCGCCGTTGGTCCGGTGGTTCGCCTGACGAAAATATGTACCCACGTTTCTTTCGTCTTCCGCGAAGCTCCCAAGGGATGTTTGCGGATGTTACACGAGCCTTCTTAGACATGCGTACGAAGCTGCGAATATATCACGTGATTACGCGTCCCGCGCGTTAAACGCGTTTCTTCCGAAGGTCACGCGCGACACCCACACGTCCTGCGATTGGCTCCGATGGCTCTTAGCGTCCGCTGTGCTCCATCATAAGGTGAAAGGAAGCACCGTGGATGCGGGCGGAATCTGCCTGGGATGTATCGATCGCTGCTGCTGCTCTTGCTCTTCATCGACCCGCGGCTTCGACACGGCGGCGAAGACGGCGTCGGGTATGGCACAGACAGACCTTCCCCCGTTTCCTTCTGCGCGCCGTCCGTTCCTCCCGGCGGGCCCGAAGAAGAAGAGGAACAAGGGATCCTTACGTCCCGCCTCGTGTGTTGTTGTTATTGTTCTGCCGGCGCTGCACCACATGGGCTGCCCGTTTCGGAGGGACAGGCGTAACGGCCGGACTGTTTTACTCGGATATTGGCCCGTGTGGGATGCCCAGTGCCCGATTGCGGGCACGTTGCGAGACGACTTGTATGCGTGACGCGTTCTGCATTTAGATGAACACGGCAGTAAGCGCGTCGAATTGAGGGAGTACCAGTCGCACGGGCCCAGTCCCCCTGCTTCTTGCTCTTCTGCCCAATCACAATCATCGTATCTCGAATCGATGCGCTAAGGGTCGCATCCGTGTGTCCGCGGCTACAAGTAACACGTTTTTTGTACATATGTACTTTTTTTCGATAACGAAGCTAGGACCTGTACTTTTTAAAGGGACGGTGCAACGATATTCAGTTGGAATGCTTTTTCACTTTACACGAGTTTACTGGCACTAGTGGGACCTAAGTATACTCTGCACGCAACGCCATTGACAAAGAAACCTCTTTGTTGCGGTGTAATTTCGAGGATAAAAGCGAGCGTTTTCTTTCAATCTCTCCTTCGCAAAACTTGATGACGTAGCCTGGGGGTCGCAGTATCCTCCAGGGACGGTATTTGAATGCGGCTCATAGATTGGACCCGAGCATTGCGTGAGCACTCGATTTGGGCTCGTGATAATCGATAGCTCGACAAGCATTCGCTTAGTGGCCCGTGTCCAATCGCGGCAATGACGGCAATAGCCGAACCCAACCAATAGTCATCGAACTCAGCGCGTGTCCTGTGCTTTGCTCAACATCAGCGCGTGGCTATGATCAACATTGGCGGCATATAATCGACTCCAGATCACGTGGCCGCTTGTTCTGGCTGCGAGTTGAGGAAGAGAACGCTGTTGTGTTTTTCTTTATTTTTTTCTGCGACTTCGATTGCGTGTGGTGAAAAAGGAACGGGTGTTTCATTAGTCATAAACATCAGGGATTCGTTCTAAGCGGTATTCGCGCAAAGTACAAAAAGTGTTGCACCGACCCCTTTATGAGAACGAGTTTTCGATGTTTTTTTTAGGAAGTAACGAGTAAGGGTATGTCAAGTTTCTTCTGGAGGGTAACGTTTACAACGCAGAGAGTACCTCAACCTGGTCGTCACACCCAGCTCGCGTGTGTAATTGTTCGCGACTAAAAAGGCGCCGCCAGATAAGACCGCAAATGTAAAAAAGAAAAGTGATGCGCACGAGGTACGTCCGCGTCGGCGACGTGCCACGACCACAGTGCGTACGTCGCGAGATAGTCTACCTTCCCGCAATCGGCCCGAAACGCCCACTATGACGCCTTGAAGTGTGAGGAGGTCTACTTTCGTTCACTTTGGAAATGTGAGGACCTGTTCAGACGTCTTAGCTTTTACGGTGTCGGCTATTACAATCCTTCACCGTGTCTTTTGCGCACATCATCCAAATTGTCGCCGGATATTGATGGTCCTGGTCGTGACGTCAAAGATGGGAGCCAAAAGTGGGATGTCACCGAAACATCTCGTAGGCAGTGCTATACGGAGAACAGTCGTCTGCTTCTTGTGCAGGAAGAGCCAATGATGTCAGAACGACGCCGCGCTCTGGTTGGCTCTGACTGGAAGGATAGTGGGTAGACCTCGAGGCATCTAGCGTTGAGGTCTACCCACTATCCTACAATCAAAGCCAATCAGAGCGCGGCATCTTTTTGATGTCACCACAGCTCCTGCAGAAGAAGCAGACGAGCTTGCGCTCCGCATGTATACTCCGTTCACTCTAAGCTGAGAGTGCGGTCGAAGTGCGTCCTCGTTGGACCAATCAAACGCCTCCCGTTCATCACGTGACTATTCGCTCTCTGCGCGTCGTGTTGTTGGGCGGGGGTGTGATCGCGTGGCGAATGAAAAAAGCATGGATGGTCCAACGAGCACGTAGTTTCCACCGCATTTCCGTGTTTAGGGATGCACGAAAGTATATGCTTGTACTATTTGCGGGCTTTCAGTAAGCGAAATACAAAATAAATTCGAAGCGTATTTACGTATGCTGGCACTTCAGTATCTAAATATATAGAGCGTGTCCCAGAAATATACATATTTTGTTTTACCCCTAAATGAATTCATCGCATCGCCGAACGCTCACTGTCCGCCTAAATGTTGCGCTGGCGGTTCGGACCAGATGGGACAGTTGCAAAACTGACCGTTATCCTTGTACAAAAGTTTTAAGCGATTTTTCTGAAACTTTCAAGTGTGAAATCCGATCAGTTGCCGGCAGCCGACGCGCTTTCATGTATTCATGACGCTTCGTCGCCCATCATTTTCCCAATGAAAGTTTTAGAAAATCACATACAACTTTAAGTAAGATAACGGTTAGTTCTCATACATATTATGTACGAGAACTAACATTTGGGCTGGAGCTGGGCACATGAAAAGAAAATTATTTCCGCAATAAAAAAACATATATTTACATAAAACATTCTTGTTTTGGGAAAAGGGGAGGGGGATTGTAATTTCAAGGCTTTATTTCGTTTTGAGTTAACTTTTCGTTTTGTGGCCGCTTAAATGTCTACGCTCGAGACATGTTTCTATTTCTAATAGTGCGGTTAGTAATCTCAAAGAGTTTCAGCCTAACGCTGACTTTGGTGTAAACCTTGTCGCCTGAAATGGTGCAAAAAAAGTTTTGTTGTCCGTTTGTACGCTATGCAAAGCTGTCTTCGATAAAAGAAGATCATAAGAATATTTGGTTGCTGTATTGTAGGTCTTTATGGCTTTGGTCCGAGAGTTGATTTCGTGGTCTTTCGTCGGGAAGAAAGTGCTCCGACATGTTGTTTGCAGATTGCCCTGACGATAGCAAGTAGGCTTAGACCTTGCTTAAGCAACGTATAGGGCTTGATTCCTTAGATGTGTAGGTAACAGTGAAGAACGTTGCCTCAGACAAGTGTCACCTCGCAGATTACGTCCTCTTTCGGACATGCATTAGCACGAACGGTGACACTCACGCTTTAACGAGACGCATACTTCATACGGAACTTTGGAATATTGCCGTCGTGTTCGTACTACTGAGAGTTGCTGCTTCATGGTCGACACAATATCCGAAGTGTCAAATCGCATGTTTGTACTTTGATCCTGAAAGCTGCAGTTTAGAAATACGGCCTACTCTGGCATAGCGCTCGGAGCGATGGCCCAGCTTAGATTCTACGTGAATCGAACGCAGTCCGACGTGGCGTCTAGCGAGAAAGTCTATCAGCGGCGGCGTGCACGTCGACTGAGGATCGACCTAGTTCGATCCCCAGCCTCCGAACGACGGCTTTTGTAGCGGTTGATTTTGCAGTTGACGGGTGGCTCTTCTGATGATCCGTGTGGGGGGACGAAGCGACTGTCTCAGACCAGTGATTCTCGGCGAAGAGTGCGAGCTGCTCTTTCCCGCTCATCTCTACGGCGTAGCCGGAGACGAGCTTTAACGGCGCCACTGTCGAGTCTTAGACGGAGTGCAGGCGAGCGGCGCATCGCAGGGCTCGCTACCCAGTTCAGGACTCCGTACCGAGACGTCTTAAAAGGTATTGGTTGTTCCTGTGATCTGTCATTTGCCACAATTCCAAAATACGCGAAATTCACGTTGTAGTATCCCGTCGCTCAGAAGCGGCACATTAAAAAAAGCTTACGGCAATTTTATCTATCTTGCAGTCGGTACCCCTAAGCGTTACTTTTTACCGAGGGTTTGAGATGCTCGCAACCGGCGTGAAGCGTGTTTCTTTTTTTTTCTTTTTTTTTTTCACGTACTAGCTGGAGACTTTGGTATGAGGAAATCAGCGGCTTCAGTTTCGCTATTTTGCCAGTTTATTCGCAGCTTTCTTCCGCTTCTCTGTTTTAGCGTGACCGTGGGAAGGAGCAGAAACAGCCGACTTCTCCGAGTCCTGAGCACATCAACAACAATGGGAAATCCTTAAATGTATTTAGCGACACATCGGGCATCTCCCTATGCAAACCGAAAGCGACCGCTTTTAGACAGAAGTAAGTTCTAGACGACCGTGCTCTGCGGAGAGAGTGCCCAGCGGACGCGTACTTAATAGACCCTCTTCAAAAGTCCGTGCCAACGCCGGTCCGCCATTGCTTGATCACGCACTCTGGGCATGTATTGGACACGAGTGTGACGTCAGCGTTCGGCGAAGACTCGGATCCAATCACGCGCTTCGTGTCCAAGCAATGGCGACCGCCAATGTTGCTCGATGAACTTCTGGAAAGGGTCTATTCATGCTTCGAAGTGGACGCGTCACGAGCTCCCGCTAGCAAAGCGTTGCTCTAGGAGCAGGGGTTGTCAAACCCCTGCCCGCGAGCCACATCCGGCCCGCGGAGGCGTTCCGGCCGGCCCGCGGATGGCCGCAGTCTTTCCAGGGACGCCCGGCCCTTGGCCCGCTGCTACAAAAGCAAAAAATAAGCGCTCGTAAGAAAAAAATCGGCGCCGCGACACGCACAAGAAGCGCAAACGAAGGTATCAAAAAGAATCAGAAAAAAAAACTGTAGTGTTGTGCAAATATTCGAATTGTACAACAGTAGTTTCGAATAAAACGCTATTCGATATTCGCTTCGAGATGAACTCTGATATTCGTATTTTTCGAAGTGTTGACCGCGGCGAGTCAGGGGCGTATATAGGGAGAATGGACCTTTTTCCACACACCGACGGCACCAGGCGGTGGGTGCACGTTCTAAAAATCGAGGAAGTGACCTACCTGTGCTATCAATCGATAATGGGAGCTACGCTACCAGTTTCTTCGCTCTCTGAGCTGCGGCGCGTGCCAACGCGACTTTAAACAGGGGCATCAGTGGCGTCCACCTAAACGTCGTGTTTTTCTTTCAGTCCATGATCTTTTTTTTTGTGTGTAAAACAATTATATATATAGCTGGAATTACGTGTTCTGCTCGCTCATCCACAGCCTCCTTCGAATTTCCTCGAATTTTCGTGCCGACTTCCACCGCTTGGCATCGGGCGCTCGCGCGTGCGCAGAACGCTTCTCGAAAAAGGTCCATTTGGTCAATGCGAGGAGCGGGCAGAGCCAGGGCGTGCACCAGACGCACACAAAGGGCTTGACGTGCTCTCTTGGCCAACTAGAAGCCGAAAATAATCCCCTAGTGGTGGTAGCGAGAAACAGTTTTAATAAGCGTGTAAGAGTTAATGTAGTAACTCTTCATGGTTGAAAATATGGTGCACGTGATGTTTCGATTATGATCATGCAAAAAGATGTAAGAATCGAACGTGCCGCTCGAACTCTATTTTGCTCAGACGGAGTCTGACCGCCCGGACGGCAGATTCCCGGCCCTCGGCGCCTGGCGTACGGATTACGTCGATCGTTCTGCTAGATTTTTATTTTGCATGACCGTGATCGAACAAATCACGTGCACCATATTTTCAGTCACCGAGAGTTACTCCGACGCACTTATTAATTTTGTTTCTCGCGACCACCGCCAGGGCATTATTCGCGGCTTCTGGCTGGCCACATTCGAATTTGTGAAGACGCCCTGGAACACGCCCAGCCCGCTTTCGACCAATGGCGCCTCCTCATTTGCCTCCTATACCTCCCAATGTATGACCAAGCTCTCTTTATATCAGGGGTTTCCCCAGGAATTGAAATTAGGGGGAATGTTTACAATTTTTAGGGGGGATGGGGGGGTTAAGGGGGGGGGGGTAATTGAGAATATAGGAGTCGTTGCGAATTAAGCGGGTGCCTTCGGAAAAAGCAAGGGGGGGGAGTACACCCCCGTGAAGAGGGGGGGGGTGGGGGGGGGAAATCACTGCTTTATATACGGCTGTGCAGCTGGTTAGTCCCGTTGAGCGCGCTTCTTAGCGAGCATCAGTGCCCTGCAGGACCAACACCCATGCAGCTCGCTTACGCGGGTGTTGCTTCTCCTCGGTGCACCGGTGCTCGGCAAGGAGCACGCTTAACGGGGCTAACCGCCGCGGTTAACGCACACTTCGAAACGTACAGATATTGCAGTCACGTTCTTACGAAGAAAGCCCATTTTCAAAGCGTGATAGGGCACGCGCGCGCGTGGTGTGTGTAAAAAGAAACGGAAACTTTGTGAATGTTGATACCTACACAACAGTAGAAGTCCCGAAATTAAACTGTGGCCATTATGCGAGAGTATATGTAGAGATATCATGACAACCTATACGTTCATCATTCATGATTGTCTTTCTCTTTTCTTCAAATTCTACACGTAATAAAGAACATTTGCATATAGCAAGAATGTTTATAAATCCCCTCGATTAGGTATAGCTGGGCATCTCTACAGGGTTAATGTGATGTCAGATGCATCGTTTAACTTGCCATTCCCATGTAGGCAATGTACGTTTTGAGGTTATAGTCCACAAATATAGCTAGATTAAAATTAGCTTGGATATGTACAAGTGGAAGCTTGAGAACAACCTTCACGAGTTCAGGGGGGTATTCGGTAAGGCATGGTGTGCAGTAGTGAGAGGCTTGGAAAACCTATTCGATATTTGATTGAAAAATATTCCGCAAAAACCACTATGAGTTCTCGGGGTCACACTTACTTTGTAATGTCATGAGTAGTAAAATATTGCACTTAAAAGTAAGTATATGTGTTGGTGCATCTTACTTTTTTTTTTCAATTTTACTCTAGTTTAAATTTTTTGTATTTAAATGCTTATGTCGGGCTTATTTATTTAGCATTTCCCGGTTTATATTATCTTACCAAATTTCCGGCCTTAAAGGACACATGAAAAGAAAAAAAACTTTTTTTTTAAACAGCCGGGTTGGGAAAAGGAAGTCATAAAACGAATTTACAACGAAAAATAAATTTTTTTAGAGCTATATTTACGGCGCTATACGAATTTGTAGTTGGCGGCCACGGGCGCCGCGGAAAAGTGGCCCATATTTATCACGTGACTGGCCCCTATTTGTCACGTGGTACTTGCGCTCTTTCGGAAGCTTCCTATGGTCTCGAAAAGTTACTTATTCATCTTCGTTTGAAGTGCAACAAAAAACAAAGATTAATAAGTAACTTTTAGAGCCCAAATGAAGCTTTTGAAAAAGCGCAAGCAGACGTGATAGACCTGTGCGCCGGTCAGATGACGGCGGCGGCGCCCCGAAGCAGACGAACTTGTGCGGCGGCGGCGACGGCGGCGTGGAGAAACGCGTTGAAGCGGCGGCGCAAAACGCTCAGCGTGCGGCGGCGGCGACGCACAGGTCTACCACGTGACCAGCGGCGGCTCCCGCGGGCGCCAACTACAAATTCGTTTTGCGCCGTAAATATAGCTCTAAAAATTTTCTTTCTTCTTTGTAAATTCGTTTTATAACATACTTTTTCCATCTAGGCTATTTAAAAAAAAAAGTTTTTTTTTCTTTGCATGTGTTCTTTAAGACTGCCACAGGTCCCCAATCCGAACCCCTAGCGAACACGTTTGGAGATCCCCAGCTCTAGAAGTCTCTAAACTTTTATTTTTAAATTCCGCACGGTGCCACTTCCCCGAATTACCGGAACTACGCTACTCCTGTTTCCCCAATAAAGCACAATGGCAATACTTCAGTCCCAAAACAAAACAAAAAAAAAACTATTTTTTTTTTTTGGAGGGGGGGGTGGTTGGCGTTATTTTTACTTTCGCAGCCTTCGCTCCGCTTCGTCTAAAAGCGGAACAGAGTACTTCGACATCGGTATAAACATTTAACGCTCTCCTCCCTTCACTCCTAAGCTGACAGTGCGGTGAAAGCTACGCCCTGGCCGGTCAAATCAACCGCCTCTCTTTCACCACCCGATCCCGCTCTCTGCGCGTGGGTATGGGACGAGAGCTTAATCACGTGGCGAAAGCTACCGTGTTTACGATCGGCCCAACGAGCGCGTAGCTTCCACCACACTGTCAACAGAGCGAGGGGCCCCAAACCGAGCGGCTGTTTGCGAGTTGCTTTGGGATATCACTTCCACTTTGGGCTTTGTTCGAGAGAAGTCCTTCGGTGTCGTTTTCCGCGTCCGTTTCGTTTTGTCTCTCAACCCTTTGTTTTTGCTTGCTTTTTAAAAAAAAATTTCGTTTATTATTACTTGTCGGTTGTGTATCAGACCAACCCGCAGGGTACAAACAAGTCCGTGTTTGCCCTCACCAGGTGTATAAGCATTGCGCGTGCGCATCACCGAAGCGGCGTGCCGTCAGGGAGTTGAGTCGGTGTATATATCGCTTTGAGGTAGGTGTAAGCCACTACTTCTTTTTTTTTATATATTATTGTTCGTGTCTGATTTTCGTAGAAAGACAAAACAAAAGCTGTCTCCGCCACCTTTTTCCCCGAAAGCGTCGACGAGTGCTGCGCACACAACACGACCCCGTTAGGAGTTTTCGGCGGTTGAAAGCGCGCGGCGCGTTTCACGCGAATGTTGCTGCCTCCAGTTCGTTGCTCGTCTCTTTTGTTCCGGGCGTTCCGGTATCGCGCCATCAAACTCCCGAAAGAAAGAACGAACTCCCGAGTTTGAAACGTCCTGTCTTTGTCTTGCCGACGGCGCCGTTTACTATTGTGGAGCCAGTCGAGTCGGGGCTGGCTTCCCTTGGTTTCTTTCAATACGTTCTTGTTGTTGTTGCTGTTGTTTTTACATAAAAGTTTTGTTTGTGATCCTTGCTTTTATTTTGCTTTCCATTTTTCCTTCAATGCATACCGATCGATGTCGGGCGCATGTGCGCATCAGGCGGCGTAACTAGTCTCTCTGGACTTGGAAAGATGGATGCGGCTGGACCCTTTGGAATCGGGTGGGTGCGGGCGCCCACGTAGCCAAAGCTGGAAATTTCAACATTTGACTGATCTTTGATGTTCACTTCTGGATGCGTTTATTCGTGCCATATGGACAGGAGGGAAATCGGCTGTGGAAATGCATCGGTGGCCGTGACTCAAGGCCTGGATGTGGCAATCTTCGACGTTACAGAACGTTAAGGTCAAGCCTCTTACTAGTATATTTCTGAAAACTACACCCCGTGTAACGGTGGCGCCTCTTCGCAACCTGGTGCGAGCACCTTCTGCCCCACAAATTGAAAAACATAAATAAAAAAAATATTGTTTCCTCGATTTATGCCTTTAATCCGATAAACTGTGCTTGGTGCCCTTCGCTTTTCCTGTCTCTACTTTTTCCGTCTCTGCCTCAACTGCCTTTGACAATTGCAATGTTAAGCCTGATTACAAAAAAAAAAATCAATTGTGTTGAGTTGTTTTGTTTTTCTCCCCACATGTTCCACACGCTGTTCCTACGTCCTGATGCTTTTGCTCTGTACACTCTAGTTTGTAATAACATTTTTAATTTGAAAGACGACAAGCAGCGGCGAAAGCTCGAAGCACATTTGGCAGTCTGGAACGGGTGTTGCGCTACCTCTCTCACCGCCTCCGCGACTGGGAAGGGTCGCGTGGACGAGGCGGGAGAGGTAGAGCGACTCCCTTTTCGGACGACAACCGTAGTTCGAGTCTTTGCCGCTGCGCGAGGAGCGCCTGCATGCGCATGCGCAAAACTCTTCTTGACAGAGGTGCGTTTTAAAATTCGAAAGGCGGTTCGGCGACTCCTACGTTAGGCCGTCCAGTCGCCATGTTGCTAGTACCAAGCACGCATGTACACGTTACCCCTAAAAAGTAACTAAATACGTTACTCGTTTCCGATACTAAAACAAAAACGCTTTTTTTTTTTACTTAAAAAGGAACGAGTAAGATTTCTCGTTACTTTGACAACCAAATACACGACTGTTTTTGTTTCATGGTTAATTGTTTTATTTTCAGTGGTCGTTGCACTTAAGCAGTAGCTGCTTCTCCGAGTTTTCATCTGTTATGTTTCCCCGCTGTTGACAATGGGTCCTCTGCCTTCCCGTGTTGGCAACCTCCCGGTTTACATGCGGTCCGTACACGGTTCTAGAAGGTTCAACCAGCGAACCTCATTATGTTTCTCTGGGTGAAGGACATTCCCAGCTGTAGGGTTCGACTGACGTGCTCACCAATGAACGTTGCTATATACTGGCACCTGTTTAGTTGTTTTGTGCCTTGCCCATCTACCTTTGTTGCAACAAAGGCACGTTCAAGTTATAATTAAAACGAGGTTGTTTAAACGGTGTTTGTACGCATTACTTGTCAAAAGTAACAAAATACCGTTATCCGTTACTTGGCCTTCAAAGTAAGTAAGTACCTTACTGGTTCCTTTTCTAAATACAATAACTAAATAGGTTACTCATTATCGAGAAAGGTAACTAGGTAGAGTTACTAGAAACGCGTTACGTATGCTGTCGGGTTCGAATGAAATGCGAACACTAGAACCCGTGTCTGTCGACGGATGCTGCGCCTCCTGGAGGCATCTAGAAACTAATAAAACTGCGGGGCGGAGAGTTGATCGCTGCGCGGGTGTGCGTCCTGCTGCGATGTGTTTGAACCTCGTCCAGCACAACCCAAGCTCCCACGTTGGTTGCGCCGGCGTTGCGCTGGAAGTTCCGTCACTATTGCCATTCCTGGAATGGAGATACCGGCGCTAACCCGGGCTTTGAAATCGTGTGACAGGTTGTCAAGTTGCTATCTGGCGGACGCAGAGTGGATGCACCCTGCGGGGCTTTCCCGCCAAACAGCACCTCTACTCCGAACCCGATAGCACGTGTCTGGTACCCAAGCTGCGTCTTTGACTCTATGAATTATGACGTGGGAAACTATTTTCAATCTGTCCGAGTCAAAAAGCAGTCCATCTTAGCACAAGACTACCAAACCGCAACCTGTCTTTCGATTTAAAACGCGTTCCATTTCTCTTTTTGGAAAAGTGCTCGTGCGACCAGGAGGCAGGTGGGGAAAGGGGAGGGGAAGGGGTGGGGTGGGGGGGGGGGAGGGGTAGGGGAGGGTGCCGCGAGCCGCACTTTGCCACTCGAGGAACCGCATGCGGCTTGGGAGCCGCAGCTTGGCCAGCCCTGGTTATGCTCCGTTTGCGGAGCAGAGCTTCGCAATGGCGCTCCCAGGGTGGCCATGTTGGATCCAAGACCGCTCTGCGGGAAGCGACCGTCGCGTTTGCAGGTGACCAGGAGGCACGGATAGGGTGGCTGTCAGGCGACGTGCTGCGGCGCGCGGAGCACACAAGATATAGTGCGGCGACACGTCGCGTGTGCGCCGTCGTCCCGTCATCTGTGTCCTATTTCTCTGTATGCCCTCGGTAGAACGTAGTGGCTGACGAAAACGTCGTCCCTTATCAAGCCGTAGCTGCGCGTTGTTGTCTGGTCGGAGGTGCCCGGATGTGCCGGTCGCGTATCACTCCGCGAGCGCCGCTGACGCGAGCAACGCGATCGTCCTCCGTGTCGTCTGCTTCCCAGACGTTGGAAACATGTTTTAAAAGATCACTCGCGTTATAAGACAACGCGAGTATACTGTACCCTGTGGCTACACATAATGTTCAGTGGTCAAGGTATCTTCCACTTCGTGCGAGTTTAGTGTAGGATGTACATTTCGCAAACAAAAAGCGAGAAACATGTTCCGCCCGAAATTGGCGCCTGCAAGGTCGCTTTCCGTCATGAAGGTTGGATCCAGCTCGGCGCACGTGATAACTTCTCCGCCAATACGGCTTTGGCTGCGCAGAGGAAAAGGAACGCGATACTCTTCTACAAGCTGAACCTATTCACCGATGTTTGCTCGCTGCAGCCCGCTATCGGCGGACCCCTGCACGCTTCCGGTTTTCCTCTTCTCCTTGTACTCACATCATTTTGTTATTCGTACTACGTTCTACAAAACGCGCGGGTTCTTATAAACGTATTCCAGGTACTTCTCCGAAGGGAAATCTTCTTACCCGATCACCGTGCGCTGCTGGAGAACAGACAAATAAACTACCGGTAGTCTACTGGGGCACTGAATACAGTGGCGCCCTCGTGGTACCAACTGCCGCCGAATGCGGTGAATACAGTTACTTTACTCTGCACCGCCGCTCCGCGGTAGTACGGCGGCAAGCTGCGTGCGCCCGAGCCCTGTCGAACCAGATTTCACTCCTTTCCCGGCCTTCTCAACTCCTGCGGAGAGCAGGCAGGGGCCTCTATAAACGACCAGGTTGTAATGCGTCGACGACACCAAGTGGCGGAGCTCATAACCATGCCTGCCCCCAAGCAGCTTTGCCTGTGCTGGGCCAGTTGACGTCACGTCTCCCGTCATGCATCGCGCTCTCCCACCGCTGATCTTCGGGCGCTATAAACGGCATGGTGTCAACGTTTTCCGACGGGCGGAAACATGCTGGGCTGCCCTTCATTTGTAAAAGGTTAAAAGACTAAAATAGAGGACAATTAGAAAACACGAGCGACATGGACATGTGCTGTCCATCCATCATTCGTGTCTTCTACTTGTCCTAGTTTCTTGCGCTTTTAACACTTTTGCCATTATGAACGAACTAGCCCAAACCAAAGTTTTTAATTCTTCATTTGTAATTCATAAACAATTCCCCAAACGACGCTTTTTTGTGTGTGTGTGTATAGATCAGTGTCAGAAATCGTAGCCCTCAGCGATTAAAACGGGAAAGAATAACCTCAAACGCAGGCTCTCGTGAAGAGAAGGGCTGCGTATAAAACAAGGCATTTGCTTTTTACGGCACTCTTAACGTCGGTGCTGTTCTCCGAGCTTCGTGACCATGCATTTCGATCGTTCTTGCACCACAATATCTGCAAAACATTCTAAACAAAAAACAAAAAAACGGATTTTTTAAAAGGTGCAGCCCCTATAAACAAACATGGCGGCGCCCGTGGAACAGAGCAGACACTGGTCTATACTGAAAACACAAAATCCCACTTAGAGAGCCTGGGGGCGCCCTATATCCGGGAACTTTAACTGAGCGGGGGCAGGGAGCAGATGCGAATCCCAAACGTTGATTCGTTCGTGAAGCACACGCGCTCGAGCTCGAATTGGTTTCGCGGAAACCCTTCGATACGCCAAGAAAATAAACGCGCACGTCATAAATTCGCGATTATTATTATGATTTTTTTTCTCAAACATTTCGACGGCGTGGAGCACAAAAGCCTCGCATGTATATTTTTTACTCTGTCGCATTATGTTTTAGGGTTCCTTTTTTTTTCTTTTTGCTTCGAGTAGATATTTTTTCTTTACTAGTCGTTTTTTTTTCTTCCATCCTGTAGTCGTCGCTTATTGTCGTAGCTGTGCTTTCTCTTTTCTTCTCCCTTTTTTATTTTGCAAATCTTATTCGACGTCGAAGCAGCGTTCCACGCCGAATTTGCATATATCTTGAATGACTTTCGAGATTGGATTTTGCCCCCCCCCCCCCCACACACACACACACAGGCAACACATTTTTGTCTTTTCCTTTTTTTCCCTTTCCCTATTTTCCCGCGTGTCCTTACGAGGCTTAGGGAGAGCTGAGGATGAAGCTACTCTAGTATACTACACACGTATATGTACAAGTACATGTTTTCTCTCTCCCTCTCTCTCTCTCTCTCTCTCTCTCTCTCTCTATATATATATATATATATATATATATATATATATATATATATATATATATATATATATATATCTTTCTTGCCTGGTTTTCGTACGCTTTCTGGACCGACCACATTCGGCGTCCCCTTAAGATGGAGCACAGCGAGCGCTACGGGCCATGCCATCCAATCCAGCGATCTGAATATATCACGTGACTCAGCTCTCCCGCGCGTCTCGGCGCCTTCCCGCGAAGTCACGTGACTTTCAGGCGGCGTTGTACTTACTAGGAGAGCTTTTAGTAAATCGTTCCGATACTTCCGATAACGCTAACTTCTGGCAACGGTACACGATGCACGCGCAGAAGCGCCAGCAGAGTATCCGGTATCGTTATCGGAATGATCCACCGAAACCTCCGTATTTGCTTCGATGGCTCGTAGCGCGCATCCACTTCGGTACGTCGTCAGGTGTGACACAGGGTATGTGGAGCGTGCTCGTCTGCTTCTTTTGCAGGTGGTTGTGGTGACGTCAGCGTGACGTCGACCTCTCGATTGGCTCCGATTGAGGAGATGGTGGCAGACCTCGAAGCCAGCTGCCTCGAGGTCTACCCGCTATCCTTCAATCAGAGGCAATCAGAGGTCGGCATTCTGACGTCACCACAACCCCCTGCAAAAGAAGCAGACGAACTTGTGCTCCGCATAGTCTCAAGGCAGAGGCTACATCCACGCGCGGGGACGTAGCCAAGTCGGGAGGAGATAAGGCTCCATCCACGCAAAAGGTCACGTGACTTAAAATATAAAGACATAATTTGTTTTTATGTACATATTATGCTTTGTCAAAAGTAAATATAGGATATAAAAATAAAGAGGTTACATTTTATTGTTGTTTTAAAGTTAATATGTCACGTGACCTTACAAATTCTTAGACAATTTATAGTTTTTTTTACTGTTTTCTAAGACTAATAGCAAATATCATGCGTCATAAAAATAGTATCAATAAATATCTTTATAGTTATGTTGTCCAGGAGTCACACACACGTGGGGGCGGCGTGCGTGCCATCCGTGTGTGCGTGCGGGCGTGCCCGCACGCACACGCACACATGGGCTAAGGCCCCCGGGGCCTTTTAGCCCATGTGTACATCGCTGCCGAGGCGAGGCGAGGCAGTGAGGCTGGTGAGGCTTCGTCGTGTGTGTGGTTGGCTTGGTTGTGCATCGAAGGGCACAAGTGCGAGCCCACTGCTCCGTACGTTCTTGACTTGCGCGCACGCTCGCAATCTCACAAAAATTGTGAGAAGGGAAAACATGCATTAGTCCCAGTAATAACAAACATACTGAGAGCATTCAATCGAGAAAACTTGGTGAAAGATTCCAGAAACAGTTTATTCCATGACAAATTAAACAGTAGCCGGTGCACAGATGCCACTCGTCCACGAGATCACCGATGAACACGAAGCCCTTCTTGCGCAAGAAATCTTGCAGGAGCCCAGTTCACGTCTCTGTGCCGATCATTCAACGCCTGGATCTCGGCACTCTGACTACGCTGACACTCCAACGAAGAAAACTTGTTCTCCCGCCTCGGAAGGACGGAAGAAAAGGCGATCTGCATCGTCGGACTGCGTTCCAAGATCTAAGCGGCCAGCCGACGGTATTTGTCAACGTGCGCGCTGGCACAAACGCTGGTGCATGTTTGTGCCAAAATCGAGCAGGGTGTCAGACACCTTGGAAAACAAAGCCTCGATCCTAATGCCACTAAACACCCGCACTTCGACAGCCACACGGTTATTCGATGGGAAATACTGGGACAAATATTTCACAATCGAATCCCCGACAACCAAAAATCGAGGCATATCAGAAGCGCGACCGTGCTAATACACAAAGGGCCAACTCCTTGACCAAGAAAACAAGAAAAAAAAAACGCTTCAGGGAAAGTCAAACCCGTTTGGGGATGACCAGGCAGGAACAGCCGTCCGCGCACGGCAGGAACGAAAGGAGCAATGGCCGCCGAGCACATGGCAAAACAATGGGAGGCAAGTTGGTTGATTGCTGCGTGGACGGAGACAACGGAGAGAAGGCCCGAGAAGAACTGCCTCCGTCCACGCAGGAAGTGACGTAATGCGCCGGAAGTGACGTAGTGCGTGGATGGAGCCTTATCTCCTCCCGACGTGGCTACATCCCCGCGCGTGGATGTAGACACTTCCTAGTTTCCAAGGTTGCCACGCCTTCTCAGGTACCCGCTCGGTTTGGAGATGCCCGAGAATTCAGCACGCGGAGCGCCGCACGAGGGAACTTGTACCGCCTCTTAGTTTCGCACCTTGTTTGCTTCGAATAGCACGCGTCGTGTCAACGTCGCGCAAAGCCGTGTTTTCGGTGGCTGCCTCTCCGGAGGCTCTGCTGCTCTCGAAAACTGTAAAGGCTTTACGAGGCAACCTTGTGCCAACGCCAAGCCATCATGACTCGCGCATATGGATGTGTAGGGAAATTCCCTGCCATTAACGTGCGTTTACAGTTAGCCTCTCGGAAGCCAACTGGTCAGGCCTCTTGTACACTTCTGCCTGCCTTCATGTGCGCTTTGGTTAGGGTGATGACATCTGACCAATTGGTTCCCGCCGACGTTTTGCACCGCGCTGCGCCCGAACAGGCGCGCGCTGATTGGCTGATAAGTTAATGTCAGTCGATGGCCGTCGTCATGGCTTGGTTCGGTTCTTGTTGCAATGAGCAACGCCGCTGTTTTCCACCCATGCTGCTTCTGCTTTCTGCAGATACAGCACGTGTCTTCAAGTACCTTTTGATACAGTTTGCTCGAAATATATTTCGGCCGGTATACACTTTATCTATGACTCCAAGTTTAAAATAACCAGTTAATTTTGTACTTAAAAAAAAAAAGAGACGGAAGTTGTTTATTTAACTGCCAAGCTCTAAACATCGTCTACCGAATGTGATCGTTATTGATGCGCGCGCTTAATTTTCCGCAGAGATAATATGCGTATAGGGCTATATTACTTTACATATACGTTTTTTTTTTTAATTTTCCACCATCTCCGGATTTTTATTCCATGTCCGGGTGGCGGTTCTTTCCTTAATAAACGTCCACATCTCTCCCGGGTATCTCCTTAAATTCTAAACATAAAAAAAAAGGCTCGAAAGGATTGCAAGCGATTTCTCCTTCATTCGCGAGAAACATGCCACCGTCGCTCCGTTTATACAACGCCGATCGAGCTCGCTGTCGTATCCCGACTAAATCAAATGAACGACGAAATTACTCGCCGGCGATTTCGGGATTGTTTTGAGGGAAGTTCGCGGGATGCCGCTCCCCCGGCAACGGGGCCGCTATGTAACCCTTTTCCCAGGCTCGCCCTCCCTCCTAGACTCCTTTCACTCCCGAGCTGACAGTGCGGTGGGAGCTGCGCGCCCGCCGGACCAAGCAATCGCCTCCCTTTCATCACCTGATTCCCGCTTCCCGCGGGTGGCTATGGGCGGGTGAGCATGATCACGTTGCGAAAGATTAACTCACGAGTGGTCCGAGGAGCTCCTACAGCTTCCACCGCACTATCAGCTTACGGGTGAACGGAAGTTATAGTGCGGTATCCGTTCCCTGTTCCCCGGATGTGCCTCGCCCAAAACCGCGCAACCCATCGCTCGCCGCCCATCGAACTTTCCGCATTCCGTTGCTTTACCGCCCTGCGAAAACTTTGGTTTTGGATCTTTTTTTTTTGCTTCGCGACCCGGATCGGTTGATGGGTTGGTGGGATTTCTCGCCGTCGTTTACTTAGCGGCTGTGACGAGAGCTGTTTTAAAGCGTGTATATAATCCTTTAAAACGGAATCACGGAGAGCATGGAAACCCTGGAATGCTTTATAACGTGATCCCAGAAAATTGTCACGCCCTCTCGTTTGCCCGCATTCCATGGCAGGGCATGAGTTGATGCGCGTGAGGGATGGGTCATGCGATCACGTGGCGTCACGATGGCACGTGACGTGAAGTTATGTGCCTGTGTCACACCCCGACTCGAAGCTCCGAAGTCGCGGAACGTCGGACGTCGAATTTAAACGATGGCTTTTAAGTGCCTCATTCTGTGCGAGCTTTACACCTACGTGCTGGTCGGACGTCCAGACAGCTGTGGTGGTGCTGCTGTTGTTGCGACGCATGCGCAGACAGTGGTGTACATAGGGGTGTTGGCGCCCATGGCAAGTAGTGTTTACGCGCCCTTAATGATGATGTTGATGATTTTGTGTAAAAATCACGGATGTCAAAAAAATTTCGACCAGCTATGTCTCAGCCACGGTGGTCTCAGCACATCCATTCCATTGCTGAACATACACGGGAGAAAGATATAAAACGAGATAAGCTCATGTCCAGTGTTGTACGAAACTGCGTTCCTGGAACGCGTTCCTTTTAGAAGGAACCAAGGAACGTCGCCGTTCCATTTTGCATCGGGGGAACTGGAACGGGAACTCGTTACCTTTTTACTGGAACGGAAAAGGGAACGATGTCTCTTTCTTTTTTTCCTCCAGTGGGGTTATTTTTATTTTGTTTCAGAGGGAAATTTAAAAAAAAAGGTATCAAAACAATATCTTCACGAAGAACAATATCTCGTTAACTTTTTAATTACTTATCTTAGGGTTTATTTTGTGTGGTCCTCGCTTGGTAATAGTCGGGTGCAGGAGAGCTAGTGGACATCGATTCTTTTTTCTGTACCCGAGACTGCGGTACAAAAAGCAAAACTTTTAGTCGAAGGAAAAGACACAGAAAGAGTGACGTTTCAAAGTTGGCTACTTTCTTTGCTTCCACGAATCCTCACAGACCCAGAAATATAAGGCCGATTACAGCCATCACGGAACCTCCTCAAAGAAACCAACAGTTACAACAAAAGAATAGATTACCATACGTTGAACGCACCCTTGTATCCCGCACATTTGTCACTTAAAAGATTCACAGAAATTAACCTTATTCTTTCACCCTTGTCCTCCTCAACCGAACAACGAATTCAGCCTTCAAGAAGGACTTCTACATACAATTGAAAGAATAAAACACGGAGGACAAGCACAGGACAACCACTTGTCCTGTGCTTGTCCTCCGTGTTTTATTCTTTCAATTTTATGTATTCATGTTCAACCCGCTCGCCTTTACCAGTCCAAGGACTTGTAGTTTTCAAGTCTGACCTTCCAAAAGCCCTACCCTCTTCTTCACTTGCTCGTCTTGCGGACAGCAACATCGAGAAGCAACTGTTGTTAAGTTTGAACAAGGCACTTCGTTAGATTGAAACGTGTGAGGTTGTTGTAAAACGCTCGTGCAATGTGGGCTAACAGTGCATTTGGCTCGTCTGAATCGCCCCCCACAAACATGAATATGGTTAAAAGCAGAGAATATTAAAGGTGAATATATCAACAAAACGAAACCCTGCTTTTTCTTGTTTTCTTCTCCTGGTGCCCTTTCATCACGGCATTCAAATTCGTACTTCCCATTTAATAAAATAGAGGTAAAAAAAAAGAAACTTTGCTCGATCTGACTAAATATGGTAACCAGTAAAACACAAATGTAACGTATACACCAACACGCGGCTGTGCCGTCACGCCGCTGCGGTGGCGCTGTTGTCGCTATTGCGCATGCGCACAAGGTTCCGTTCGTGCAAATTTGGTTTCGGCGCGACGTGCACTGCCCACACCTGTTGTGGGCAAACGCTGACTTGCTTGTAAACATAGTGCCGGTCTATATGCAACGATACGTTGTTTCTTTTTTTTTTAACTGTAACGGGAACGCGTTCCAAAAATTCAGAAGGAACGAGGAACGAACTTTCGTACCTTTTTTTGAGGAACGTGTACAACACTGCTCCTGTCAAAACACATTCTAATCTTAGCCTGTCGCCCATATTTTGTAGAAAAACAAAATTGTCAGTTGAAAACTGCGTTGGTTCTAAATGAGTTTGAACCACACAATATAGAGAGAGAAAAAAGAGGGCATGTTTACAGTTTCATAATTCGTGAGGGCGCTTAGAGAAAGTTATAGACATAGTATCAGCGGCAATATGTGCTGTCTAGGATTCTGGCATTTCATTGGCCACCGTTAAATATTTAGGAAACAACTGCTCAAAAACTACAAGATAACCTTCCTTGCTTTCGCTGCGGCAATTTGGTCTACAACTTCATAAAAGTCAATTTTGTCTGTTTCTTTTATTTCTACACTCAGCAGAGCAAGATCACAAAATCTGCCCTGGCCCATGGAAGCTTGCAAATACGAAAGTATTATTTCAGCTCGCTGAATGACGTTTCATAGCCAGTGATCGAACCTGATATGGTTGGCAGCAGCTGAATAGCAATGTGTTGGAGATTGGGCAAGACGCTCTCATCTCCATACTGGACAATAACGCGAAGGAAAATCTTCGGGTCTAGATACTTTCAGGTCAGCCCACTTTGAGAGCAACAAACAGCAGTCTAAAATCTCTCCATACAGGATACGCGCGTCGTGCTTACAGCTGCGGAATGTTTCGAAACTGCAGCATTTTGCCTAAGTTATCCTCGTCTGTGCCGTAGCCCAGTTCGTCGATAAACAGGAGGAAGCCGAACTTGGCATCGGTGTCGCCTAAGCTGACGCTGCGGTGGAAGCTGCGTCCTCGCTGGACCATTCATACGCCTCTCTTTCGCCACGTGACCACGCTCCCGGCGATACCCAGCGCGCGGAGAGCCGTGTCAGCTGATAAGAGGGAGGCGGCTGATTGGTCCGGTGGACACGTAGCTCCCACCGTAGTCTCTCGTCAGTTCCTATGTGGAGGCGGTCGAGTGTACATTTCATGTCCTTTTCATTTTTCTGCTTGGCCGTCAAAACCTTAACGTTTCCGCAATCATCTTTTTTTATTGAACGTTTTTTTAAATTTGTTTTATATAAAGATGCTCGATGAAGGGCTTCGTCTCTTCGCAGAGACGAAGCCCTTCATCAAGTGACTCGCTTACCAGCGTTTCTCTTTCGTCATGAAAATAATATCGGAGCGCTTTCATGTCTAAAGCAGCATCCTAAAAAGCTCTTTTTTTTTAATTTTGCAACTTTTTTTGATCGCGATCTATGCGAATCAGTACCGTGTCCCAAAATGCCGAGCGAAATCATGAACTCGAAAGTCAGCATCCGGCTGTAAGAAAGTTTCCTTTTCTCGCTGGTTTAACTTTCATCGTTTATCATTTTCTGTAGAACTCGAGTACCTCCCCAGAAAGACAGAAAAGAAACCCCGTGCCTGGAGTCCATTACGGAAGCAAGCGACTGCGGTTGCAGTCGTTTTTTGTTTAATTTTTTTTTTGCAGCATTGTCATTAATGGTATTGTTTTCGGATTTTCATCACTATACATTTCTGCTGTTTTTGCACTACTTATATTCCACGAAGCTTCTCAAAACAACGTATCCGCCGCAGTCCCCGTACTGCGTGGGCGCGAGCATACGCAATCATGGCGGCGCCCATGAAACAGAGAACAGCAAAGCAGTGCTTCCGAAACTGTGGGTTACGACCGCAAAGGGGCTGCGACATATTCAGTGGGAAGTCGCGAAGCGATTTGGGAACTTGAAAAACGACAAAAAGAAAATTCAAACTTGTTTTTTTCTGTTATGACTTCGATGAAAACGAAGTACAGGGCGCAGTTAAACGTCGAGCTAAAACTGATAGTCGCGGTGTCTAAACTCCGCCCGCGTAAAAAACAAGACAAAAAAACGTTGACTTTAGACATTAAGAACAGCCATCCCAGCTGGCATTTTGCTATGGTTTCTTGCCCAGCTGATTCACTCTGACTCTATGAACCGGCAAATCAAATTTCAGCGTCAATTTCGTGTACTGGCCGCTCATGTCCACAAAAAAAAATAAATTTACCCCCCCCCCCCCATTGCATACATACACATATATATATATAATATATCATATATATATATGTATATATATTCTTGCTCGGAGCTTTCTCCTAAGAACTGTCACCGCGAAGGCAGCCCCCCCCCCCCCCCCCCTTTTTTTTTCTGTACCACTCCCTAAATAAGCCACTGTGCGCAGACGCTTCACGTCACACGAATCTGATCTCTGCGCACTTTCATTGCCGTGGTGCGGGTCGGAAGCGGGCTTTGTTGTTAACAGCGTGTTGACCCATACAATAAAAGTCCTTGTCAATGTTGTTCTTTTTTTATGTTGTGTCTTTGTTGATTTGGAGAAGGAGGGATCTTTGAATCGCTAATTGATTTTCCAAGCCGACCTGGTTGATTGGCTGGGGCCTCGAGCGCGACCGAACGCCGAGCTTTAGCCCCGCCCAATTAATGATTCAGTGGCGGCTCTGCAGACGCTGGCGGGGTGCAGACGGGAACCTGGAACAGGGCATCAACATTTCAGGGGGCTCTGGGGGAGTGACAGCCGTCGAAACTTTTTGGGACTGTAGAAGACACACTTACACAGTAAAGCTAAATTAATTAATACATCGCTAGGTACGTAGTAAGGACGATCCATCTACTTACACACTTACACACATCGGTACACCCTTCCAGTACCGCCTATTATGCGTAATACGTTTGTTTATTTTTATTTATTTTTTTATCAAGGAAGTAAGGCAAGGAGTGAACAAGTAGGTCTATTTGCAGAAGAGTGGAAAGTTATTTATGTATTTATTTATTTCGCAATACCGCAGGCCAGTTCTCTGGCCCAAGCAGGACGGACCAAAATATAAACACGTGAAAAGGCACGGAAATACACACTAGCAGGAAATACAAGACAACAATTCTAAACAATCTTAGCCAACAGCAATAGTAAGTTGGGCCAGTTGGTAGTGATTGATGGTGAGGATTAAAGCGCACAAGAAACGAGGACAATAGGGAAGAATCACACACCACAAACTAGCACTTACTCGCAACTGATCGATTTATTGTGACCTAGTAGGTCTAGGTCTACTAGGTCACAATAAATCGATCAGTGGCGAATACGTGCTAGTCTGTGGTGTGTGTTTCTTCTCTGTTGTCCTCGTTTTCTTTTTGCGCTTTAATCTTCAACATTTGGTGTATTTGTTCGTTCCTTGCCTCCTTCTGTTTGAGGATTTTGTTATGCCGTTGTTTAACGTTGTTCACGTCTTGATCTTCCGTCTCGCCGAAGTTGTTAATGGTACGACATAAGGAGGGAGCCGTTGGCAAGTGTGATGTACATCAGGTGTTCTATTACTCCGCCACGTAAAAATCAGCACTGCGCGGCGCCTTATTCATCCACAGCTTCTCACTGAACGAGTGTAATCAACCAATTATAATTTTTTTAGAAGCTCGATCGGGCAATATTTTGGTGAGAACGTCTTACCAACTCACAAATAGCGAGAGAGGTCCCGCGGCCTCTGATCTGCTTGTCCTTAGTACTCCTTCATCCAACCATTCAGCTTGTGTACGGCAATAGAACTATACTTGAGGTTTGCAAAAGGAGCGCGCGTTCTCAATGGCTTCCGACGTGAAATAGCAGACGGTCCGAGTTTCAGCCAGCGTACGTCCGATCTCACTTCGCCGCGGCGCCCGGTTCGTAGCAGACGATCAACTTTTCTTCCGGTCTGTCGGCAGACGACGTACGGTGTTTACTCGTTTTATTTCCGTCTGCGAACGACGCTGCGTAGCAGACGAACCGCGTTCTTCGCTCGCGTTAGCAGACGTACCGTCCACGAACGCTATCTTCGCTCGCAGTGCTTTTTAGCGTCGCCACCCGAGGGTGATGACGTCACGTGGAGGTATAGAGAGGCTTTTGATTGTTCTAGAGCCACTGCAAATTTAAGAAACGCTTGGGGGGGGGGGGGGGAGGGTGACCCCCGAGCACCTTTTTAAAAGTTTTATCGCTCCATAGTTATCGAGGTTGCAGCATTAGCCAATAGGAACGCTTAAGAACGAATCGACGAGCCCGAACATAAACAAAGTCGAGCTCGGCGTTTCTTAGACTGTCGCCCGCCTTGTCGCGAAGTCAGAGACGAATCTGCGCTCAGAATGCAGATTTGCACACCATGGAACGCCGTCTGGTGACGTGGCTTAGGACTTGACGTGTCTTCCCTTCCCTCCCCATTCTCTCTACTCCGCTCTCCATCGCTCTCTTTCCCTCCCTCCATTTTTCTCTCTTTTTTTTTTCTTTTCTCCTTCATCCGGTTTTGTTGAAATACCACTCTCGTTCCCAGCAGAGTGCGCGCTAGGCGCATAATTAATTTTCATGAATAGTTGGGCTCGCGTTGAAAACGGGAGTTCGTCTTCCTTCGACGGATGCGCCGCTGCGCCCCCCCCCCCCCTTTTCGTTTATTTTCCGTGCCTGGCCAAACGAACGATGCTGAATCGGTATTTACAGCTGTAGGGGGCTTGAAATGTGAATACAAAGAAGGGTATAAGCTCATCACTCGGCTGGCTAGTAGGGGAAGGTGGGCATTTTAAGCTTAGCAAAGCTACAAAAGACGAGACTGCAAATATACCTTTTCTATGTGGGCGCCACCATCTTGAATCGGGCAACTTCCGGTATGAGGGTAAACATTTTTTTTTGCTCTCTCCACACCGCTGGAAGAAGCTCACGTTTTAATCGCGACTGTCTATCATTCTTGTTTTGGCTTTTCTATGTTCTTTTAATTGTTCCAAATTGTAATGCCTTCCTTTTTTTTTATTACTGCGAAGTTATTATGTGTTAGGATCTTGAAAAATTGCGTCCATGGATGTTAACAAAAAACTCCGGTTTAAACGGCGCCCCTTCGTTCTGATTGGTCGTGGCAAGTATAAATAAAAAGAGGGGGCAACCCGCATGAGTAAGCCTTCCTTGGCATTATTAGATAGTGAGGTCCTGATCCCTTGTTATTATCTACGGTCACCGACTTATCTCAGCTAATAGTGCGCTGTGACGAGGCTGAGGGCAGAACGCGCCGATCTAGCCTTCTTTTCTTTCGCTTCCGCGATTCTTATAAAGAGATTTTGGCTCAATCGGAAAAAAACTGTCCTCGAGGTGTGCCTCGAAAAATTGGGTTTAGAATTTGCCCATAATTGACCATGAGGCAATGATCACTTTAGTCACTAAGAATTAAATAAAGACAATAAAACGACGAAGTAGTGTACGTGCACGTGTCTCCAATTGCAATTATATGTAAATCGTATAGATGTCGTATAGTTGTCGTAAAGGTCTCATAAAGATAACATCTTCGCTGGTCCTCTATCTTCACAAAAAGTATATAGGCTCTACAGTTTTTTTGTCTTTTATCCCGCATACCAAATTTCTTATCTACGTGGCTGGAGGCGAGAGTAAACGAAAAAGGTCTATGAAGCCAGCGCCAACCTAATGGGGCGTTCAAGCGTATTCTGAGATCGTCTATTTATGGTGATAACTCTATCTGCGGGCTCTAAGCATCTTGCACAGGATCCTGGGTTCATTCCCCACCCCTGCCCGTTTCGATCTGGATGAGCATCGTACCGGCATGCGGTCGTGTATCACTACTGCGTGGCGCACGTTAAAGACCCCAGGCTAGCGGTTCTACTGCACTGGCTAAATTGCTCTTTTACAGCGAGTGACTCGTCGCAACTTTGAAATGTGTGACCTACTTCACGCTGTATAAATATCCACACAACCCGAATGAAAAATCCATCAATGTAACCCTGTTTGGCAGTCAATGTTTTCTAGTGGACCGCTGACTGTGCCTGACTGTCCGTCAAGCATGTCTGATTGGCCAACAAGTTACTCTGACCGACAGTCAAACTCCAGTCAGACTCCGCTTGTCGGCTTTCTGATGGTTTCCTGGTGGCAGTCGGCCGCCGCGAAATGCCGCCAAGATTTCTTGGTGGCGATTCTGATTGTACGTCGATTGTCTCTGACTGTACGTCAAAAAGCTTTGACGGGCAGACAGACGTACAGAGTGCGACGCTGTTAGCGCGAACAAGCGATCGCCGGTTTTTACAGTTTTTCTCTTTAAAACCAAGGAATGTCATCCAAGTTATTATTGCTACGGAAAGAGCTCATTTAGTTCTATAATGTAAGCGATAAAATTTCGTGCTCGCTAATACTATTGAGAAGTAAAATGCGAAACATGCGCCGATGTCGTGTTCGCGCTAACAGTGTCGCGATGTGTACGGTCAAAGGACGTAAAGTTCGTTCGAATACCACTATTTCGTCAAATCTATGAATACGAAAAATAATCTATGCACGAGAAAACGATTTCGGGACGTGAGCCCATGAAACCGCTGATGTTAGAGATATGACGAGCAGGGCACCCGACAACCCTGATCAGAAGCCCGCCGAAACGCCGAACACGCCACTTTCTTATACTTTCGCTTCGCCCATAGAGGCTTCGCCGAGCTTCCATGAACGATCGCTCTCGACTCGTTTTGTTTGCCCGCTTGCTCCAACCTGTCGATCCTGCCCGGGCTCTACAATGTCTTATGTTTTAGTAGAATTTCTCCTCGACAAGACCCAGTCTGTCGTGAGTTCCGACTATGTAAGGAACTTTAGCGGTATAGTTGAAGACGACAAGGTGTACCAGGTCCACTGGGCCGGAGACGCGCGAACAAAAGGAGGGTTCTACGACGCGAAAGTACTCTACATGGCAGGTGAGTAGAACTGAAGTACGGCGATTGATGTGCGAGTGCTTTGCATAACATGCTGAAGGCTTAACTGCATATGGAGCCGAAGCATTCTTTAGAGGCTGTGTCTACAGTGCCGTCCGACGGCACTCCACTCGCGCCTACAAGTGCCGTCCGAAAGAGAGTCAGACGGCGCGTGTATCACTGGGGAGCTCGTTAACACACCCCAGTGTCTAGAGTACCGTCCGACGGCACTCTTGCAGAGCGTTCAAGTGCCGTCCGACGGTACTCTACTCACGCATTCAAGTGCCGTCCGAAAGTCTCGTATAAAACGAGGTCTCAAAACGAGTTTTTTGAAGCTGCAGTGTAGCTTAGTGGTAAGACGTCTGCCTCATGAGGAAGCGGTCCCGGATTCAAACCCCCGTGCGGGGTTGCTTTTTTTTTTTTTTTGAATCTTGAGCATTTTGTTTTGTCGACGCATTTGGCGATATTTACATTTCTTTTTTACGATTAACATTGGGAAAACCGAATGTTGTCGACGAAATTTCGCTGAACAAAATGGTATGGGACTTCGTTTCCGGAGGTGCATAGGGAACAGTGGGGCTTGGTTTGCCGGCTGGACGCCGCGAAGCGGCGTGTACGACGGGGCCAATTGGGTCAATAGTTTTGTAATTAGCAGCCGCATACTGTCGCCGCGAAGCGGCGTGAACGCAGGCCGGGGGGGGGGGGGGTTAACGAGTTCCCCAGCGATACACGCGCCGTTCGACTCTCTTTCGGACGGCACTTGTAGGCGCGAGTGGAGTGCCGTCGGACGGCACTGTAGACACAGCCGATGGCGCCTCGGCTTGTGAACCGTTTCATAGCCATCCAAGATGGCCACCTCGGAATGGGAGCTTTTATATAAATGCTGCCCTTGTTGATGAAATTCCCTTGGCAGTAGCAGTCAGACGTCATCTGATGGACCATCAGGGCACGTTCCACCAGGGCTGCTGACTGGCAGTCAGTGTCCCAAATTACGTACCTTGATGGAATTTTCAATAGGGAACCCCCAATTATTATAAGCATCTTGCAAAATAACCCGAAAATACACTCATGGGCAGCTGATTTCCCCATGAAACACCTAATCAAGGATCGTGACACTCCCCTTTTCTGCGCCTTGACGCAGGGGCGCCGTCAGACGGCGTTTTTGAAGCAATAATTGCTGTATCACACCTCTTACACCCAAAGATTTTACGTTTTTGTCAGAATGTAACGCACAACGCTCCTAAAATGAGCAATAATAGTAACGTTTGGAATCTCCACGCACTGAACTATTTTAATTGGTCAAATTTATAGAGGTGGTGGGGAAACCCGAAAATCCCCCCCCCCCCCTTTCCCTCCCTTTGAGGCTGAGCGTGCTGATGATGATGAAGCGCGAGACGCCCGGATAGCCACTCGTCTGCGAGTGCGTGCAAGCAGATGCCGCTCGTTTGGAGGATGACGTCACCGACCCAGCAAACATGGCGGCATTGTCGAATTGGGCGGATCCGAGGGTCTCGCGTATAAATCGATTTATCGACAAAACTATCACGCCATTTTCAAATCAAATTTAGCAAGATTATAGGAGCATAGAATGGATGCTAGCCGTATAGTTTTCTCATATTTTATTCTTGTTTTGTCCTAACCCCTTTAGCACCGAGATGGTGGACTAGGCTGAGGTGGCGCAAGCTACCACATATTACAAAGGGTATAGCTATTAGCATCTATCCATCCATCCATGGCTCAAGTGTAGTTGCTGTGAAAATTAGCTCCAGTTAGTGGCCCTAATGCGGGCTGTTGCCTTTCTCCGGGGCCACGGCTCTTGTGAGTCCATAAAGATTATTATTATTATTATTATTGAAATGTATTGGCGCTCATCTGTCTTTATTTGGCAGTCTGCTCACCGTAGAGTTTATTGCAGAAGCAACCTGTAATGCTGTTGGAGACTGGAAATTATTACGAACTTGCGTATTTGTCGGCATTTTTTTTTGTAACTGTAATTTAACTGATGTTACGATTAAAACGCGCGAACCCCGAAAACAAGGATCAAAACGAAGTAAGACAACACAAGTGCGCCGTGTGTTTTCTTACTTACTCTTCACCCTTGTTGTTTTAAACGTTTTTTTTTTTTTGCTTTTTAAACTATGAATTACTTCGCCCAATTAACCCCTTCGGTAAAGTTTCGAGTCACTCCAAAAATTGCGAATAAGATTAAGTTAGCTGAAATTTTATCTTAACAGAGGAAATACTTTATTTGTGATAAAGTAATACATTATCGTAGCTAGACACTTTTAATGAGTTTGCTTACAGGTCCGGGAAAAACAGAAAAAAAATAATTAGAATAAAAGATCGGTGGGATAATAATTGCGACAGAATGTCGCTAAAAGTGAAAGATCGTTCTGTTGGAATTACGCATACAAGAAAAACAACAACAACAAATATAAGCAAAAATGCAAGAGAAGGAGGGAAAGGGAAAGAGTTTGAAGGAGGAGAGTAACTGAAAACACTGCTAAGTACCGTCATTTGGAGCAGGAGACAAAGTTTTTGAGGGCGTAATAAATACGAATTCAGACAAACCGTCTCAAGTGTGGAAAAAAAATATTGAGAAGAGCGCGGGAGATATCGCAGTGTGTGCAGTGAGTACCCGTGCGTGCAGCGATCGAAGAGTTTTTGGGAGCGATAATGTCTGCAAGCACCGAACATAAAAATTTAAGAAAAAGGAAAAAAAAAGAGGGAAAAAAGGCGAGAAGGTAGGGATATCGGCATCGATGGTTTCCAGCGTGATCCCGTTTTTGTGTTCTCTCTGCCTTCTTTTGTTATTTCTGCTTCTGCCCGCGCGTGTGTGTGTGTGTGTGGGGGGGGGGGGGGGGGGCTGGCTGGCTGACGAGCTCATGCGTTGAGTGGGGAAAAAAAGGGCTGCGCAAGGGTGCGGGAAAAAACCTTTTTAATAATATTATTTTTGGTCGCTCTCTTACTTGCGAGCCTTTTTAGTTTTATTTTTGTTTTGTTTAATAATGTATCTTTTTTTTTTTTTTTTGGCTGTGTATATTTCTCATCGTGTATCTTTTTGGTCGAGGTGTTGTACGGAGATCCCAGAAGCGGAAGGTCGTTTTTCACGGCGTCGGCTTTTTATTAACTGAGAGCCTCCCGCCGTGCCGCCTTTGTACAGCAATACTTTCTTCTCTCTATATCTCCTTCCCTGTCTCCCATTCTGACTATTTACTTTTCATCGTTTTTTCTTTTTTATATTTCATTTTAGGGATTGCTTCATTGTGCATCGCTGTTTATAGGATTCTCGTTTTTTGTTTTGTTCTTGATTTTTTTCCTTCTTTTGTTCTGACTTCGACGACACTTTTTGGCAAGCGCGTAAAACCGCCCTTGTACGCGCTTTTCTGACTTTCTTGGCCACACTTGTCAGGGGCCCCCGGAAGCCGGCAAGGCGCGTCGATGAAACTTGATGTATGGAACTTGCATGCGTCGATGCATATAAATTCGCCAATGTGTTCCTTTTGCGGGATCGCGGCTCTAATGTGTACCCTTCGAGTTTTTTTTTTTTTCCTTAGACGATAGAAGAAAGAAAGTTCTGCGTGCGCGGACGTATACTGTTACAATAAACTAGCTTATTTTGCGGGAGTGTGTATAAACCGTGAACGTTTCGTTAATACGAACCCCGACAAGCTGGATACTCCGCTATGCAGATGCAATTCTCGTGTGCGAACTGGGAAAATGCATGCCTTTTTGTTTCGTTATTACAAACAACTCACATAGTAGTTTTTTTCTTTTTTTACTTTTTAGGGGGTTCAGATTAACGAGACGTGACACTCTACACATAAGCGTTTCCGGTGTTTCTAATGTCAGAGTACTGTGTCTTACTTTCTGGCTGCTGTAACGTTTCTTTGTCGTTACCACGTTTTTTTTTTTCTCTTTTTTTATGCTTGGGGTGGGGCTGGGATGAGGATGATTGGTGCTGTCGAAGAATTACTCAGGGAGTCGGGGGAACTCGTGGCGGCCGAGAGTCTTTATTAGGAACGCCAAGTTTCCTCATATGAGCTGGAGGGGAGGCAAAGAAATTGAATTCGGGAAGCCGGGTTACGAACCAATACTCGAGAGGAGAAACTTGGGCTCTCGAAATATGCTCGGCTCTTTTTGTTTTACTTTTGTTTTAAGCTCTTTTTTTTATGCATAATGTTGACGATTTTACATGGCCGTGTGTATAAATAATCGGGCTCGGTGCTAAACGTATGCTGACGGGACGAGGCAGGATATCGAATACTTTCTACAATTGTACGCCCAGTAGTTACAGAGGGCTGATTAGGTCTGTGCCATCTGTGAAGCGAACGAGGGTCAGCCACGTGACAAGAGGACGTCCTAATTGTCCATTTTCTATAGGAATTGTAGTTGGTCTCCTTTGTTACGGATACCAATAAGTTCAAGAATGATTAGGTCGGTTTCCTTTGTTACGGACTTGCTAATTTCGGGAAAGAAGATCAATATGTCATCTAATGAAATGTAGTCTTTATTTTTTCTTATATTGCAAATCTGGCTAAAAAGAACTCAAAATAAAGAAATTGGGATGACGCGGAAAATATCACTCACAAATACAATTTTAACAAAATGCCAAAAAAACTTTCAAAACAATATTATGATTGCCCTGAACATATATATATATATATATATATATATGGCACATGCGCTATTTCATAGTTGCTATACAGGGTGTTCCAAGTAACTTTAGCCAAAGTTTAATAAAAATAAACATTTTGGCGCATTTCTGAAAGACGAAACCAAAGGAATAAGTTTGTTCATTGCTCAAAACAAACCAGGCTTTCTTTTTTTTTCGCATTTTCTGAATTAGTTAATTAATAGATTCGACACAGCGCACAAGAAACAAAGACAAAGTAGAAAGGTGTACACAGGACAAGCGCTCGTCCTGTGTACACCTTCTACTTCGTCTTCGTTTCTTGTGCGCTGTGTCGAGTTCACTAAGCATGAACCAACTAGCCCGCATCGCCACCCTAACTAATTCATAATATAGTTAATGAACTTTTGAAATATTCAATTTAGAGAGAAAGTTCCAATGACAAAGTGGTAGAGCGTGCTTAGAAACATCCAATTCAATGTTTTTTATGAAGAAACCTGAATATCGTTCTTTTTTATGGGCTTCAAAAACAATCCGCAAATTACAAAAAAAAAAACGGATTTTGCGTTTGCGCGTTTTGTATTACAGCGCTTTGAGCCGTCGCTTTAATAAACTAGGCCCGCATGTTGAATAGAGAACTGTTAACAAGGTGCTGTTGACAGATCCTCGTTTTATCGTGTCGTTCTCGAAATTTGTGCACTTTTTTCTAAGCCCGGAAAAACGAACAGTGTTAGAGATTCCTTGACAAAAACCGCTAAATTGGATGTTTCTGAGGACGCTCTACAACTTTGTCATTGAAACTTTTGCTGTAAACTGAATTTCTCAAAATAGAATTAATTAGTTGTAATTAATTAGGTATTTGGGCAAAATACAAAAATAGCCTCACTTAGTTTAAGCAATGAACAAGCTTATCCCTTTGCTTTCGGTTTTTTAAGATGCACCAACATATCTTTAAACATTGGTTAAAGTTATGTAGAACACACTGTATATAATTATATCTGTAACATACCGCTTTATTCGACGTTCCCGAAAAAGTATAGCGAGCTCCCCTTCCAATTCCACCAATACCAGGTATAATGGAAACTTTCCTCAACTTTCCCACCAAAAGAACGCGTTCAGGGAAAAGCTTTCTCTCCCTTGCTACGCTGTTTCGCATAACATCCTGCACTGCCGACGAAATTGACGAGCCTGACATCAAAGCGCAAAGGCACAGCCTCCGAGAAAAAGCCCGGTTACGAGAATTTGTCACTCCAACGGATCTCCGGTGACGTAGTAAATGTAATCGCCTGTAAGACTACGCCATTTTTCTTTTTCTGCTTACGACTGCCAAACCCATTTACGCACACGAGCGTTTCTAATGCATGCAACGACTCTCTTACTTCCAGTTCTCCCCTTCCCCCTCTCTCTTTCTCCCCTTATTTATTATATAACCCCAGACGGAGTCGTGTGTGTTGTCCACTTCTGGGAAATAAGGGTCGCTCCAAACGTTTCCTTTATTTATTGCGCCTTCTTCGTTTCGTGAGACAAGGAGAACGTCGTAATGTTTCCTTCTTCCGTCCTGCTGCATCTTTTACGACTCTACCCTTTCCTTCCTCTCTCCATATCTGTCTTACTCTCTGTTTGTCTCTCCCTATTTCTTTCACTCTCTTGGTCTGGTTGCTTTATGCAACACCGCCACTCTATTTCTTTCTTTCCCTTTCCCTCCTCCGAGTCTAATAAAGCGTAACAGAACACCGAATTCCGAGGAGTTCCCGCTGCACTCAGCAGTTATATTGCTTGAGTCGCTCCGCGCAAGAAACAAAACGACACATAAAAAAGACAAAAAGAGAAGAAACAACCGAAGCGACGAAGCTTTTTTTCCTCTCCCTACTCTTTCCATTGCTCGCTCTCAAAGTTTCTTTTCATCTTAATTGCGTCTCCAGTTTTGTCACTTTTTGTTTGTACGAGGGAGATCCAAAACTCCTCATTTTCCCTCTTTTTCTTTCGTTTGGATCGCGCTGGCTCGGATTCCTTTCCTCACCTCATCCCCGCCCTGACCTGCTGCATTCCTTTGTTTTTTTTATTACTATGTCCTTAAGGTTGTACCTATCCTTAATTGTACGAGGAGTCACGTGTCGCCTGCGTGATTCTGGGTACCTCTTTTCCCCACCTTTTTCTTTCTCTCCTTAATTTCTCCCTAAGCCCACAGTCCCAGTACTTTTTTTTCCTCACCCGTAACTGTAAACACCTTAATTTCTACAAGTCCTTCTAAGCCTTTTTTTTTTGCTTTTATCAATGTTTGAATGTAACACTTGCTAAAAGGGAGAGGAGAGCGGGAAGAGCAATTGGGAAAAGAATGGAAAAGGACGAAAATTGGTCTGACAACGTGGACACGACCGAGCAGTCCGGTGGCGGCGGATTGGGAAGGATCGGTTTTCGTCTGAGGCAGGATAGTGGGGTTGTGATTCGGAACAGCGAATTAGAAATCGATTTCCCTCTCTCTCTCTCTTAGAGACACACAACCTCAGCCTCTTTTCCCTTCCTTTTCTCTCTCTCTCTCTCTCTCTCTCTTTTTCCGCTATGCTTTTCTTTGTGCTCTCCCCACTTTCTCCCCTTGCACCCCCGCTTCCTTCTCGAAATGTTTTCTTCTTTTGAAATCCTACCTAAATTACCCGCCTTTTTTTCTTTTTAGTTTCTGTCGCAGAGGTTGTTTTTGTTTTTTCAAAGCTCCTATTGGGAAGACCAACCTTCTTTAAAAATAATCTATTATTGCGTTGGGTTTGATGGAAAAAAAGCGATAGGTTAATCTGGAGTGTTACGTTCGACCTACGCACAAGTCAAGGTCATGCAAGCAATGTAACGTCACAGCTAGTGGCTATTTCAAGGTATCATGTCAAGCCGCAGTGTCACTTTATGTCATGATACCACGTAACGTCATGATATCGCGGGACGCCGCAACGTCCCGCGACACCATGACGTCGTGTAATGTCACAGTCACGTCACCTCATGACTTCTCGTGACGTCAAGCAGGCAGCATGTGTCCAATCATAGCCTCCTCTATACTCACAAAGCCTGGCAGTTCGACGACGGAGCCATAGAGTGCCCGGTCGCAGATTTGGAGTGCGAGGATCTGGTAGCACAGAGCATCAAAGAGCCATTTCTCGGGGAACCTGAACGTCAGCGCACAGCTTTTGCAGTGGCGAGGACCCGAAACACACTTGCCCGCTCGGGAGAAGTGTGTTTCGGCGCCTCGCCGCAGCGGTGCGCCAGTCACGTGGCTCTCCTCTCCATCCGTTGTCTGCCGCTCCACCTTTTCCATTTCGGCGGCCGCTTCTCGTGGCGATCTGACAGGCTTTGTCAGTATATAGGAGGCTATGGTCCAACACCTCCTAGATAAGAAAGCCCAAGTGCTGAATTTTCCTGCGTCACTAAAGAAGGGCATTGTAGGCCACATATTGGACACGACAACGGGGTAAGCGTTCGGCTGAAACTCGTGTTCAATCGGTGATAACCGAACCCTGCCGCCGTTGTCGTGTCCAATCTGTGGCGTACGGTGGCAGCTTTTAGTGACGCAGGAGAATTCAGCATTTAGGCTTTCTTATCTAGGAGGTCTTGATGTGCCCAGCTCGTTCGCGACACTTTCTGGCGGCCGCACCCAAGGCTATCAGATATATGATTAAGACGTACTTATTTGTTATATTTTCTTTCGGGGTGACAATTAATTGTCCAGACTGAATTCATAAACGCGAGTACGTTCCCCCGTGCATTAAGTTACCTCCTCTATTGTACTCCAGGTAGCGCAAGTAGTTTCGGGGCCACGTACAGTTGCTACACTGGGACCGACTGTGGCAGCTACAACATACGTTAGGTTAAACAGTAGAGCGTAGCGCACTCGTTCAAGGACTTCTGCGCGATAAACCACCGCCTCTTCCATCGCTGCGGAACTGTGTGACTTTTATTGGCGGTAGTCAATCATTCCGCAAAGTCTATGCGCTTTCGCTGTCAAAAGTTATTCCGTTCTCTTTGTTTACAACCGGGCACGCATAGTTCCGCCGTTCTTCTTACTTTTTTGTTTCATAGGATATATATATTTTTTTGTTGTTTTGTTTCCTGTTTCCCCAGAAATCGATAGCGAGACCTCCTCGTCTTTAAATATATGTTTTCTTTCTCCAGTTGCGTTTCTTTTCTTCTTGCCTTTTCTTTTAGATTTCCCTTCGGACTTACTGCACAATTGCGATCTCCCCCTCGAGAAAGTATTTGTTTAGTGTTCCTTTTTTTTTTATCGTGGTTGTCCTTTGGCGTTATTCGAATTCCAGTTGTCATGACTAGGACCATGAGCCGTCTTTGGCATTTGGCGACTCAACCGTAGGCTTCTTCCCGCTTCCACCTCTCAAGTCTAAACTCCTTCTCCGTGTCTCTGTAATATATATGTCAATCTTTTTTTTTTGGTGGTGAACTCGTAATCTGCTTTGCGTGTCCGTTTCTGAGACGTGTATCGCGTAGTTGCCTTTAGACTCTGCTCCGTTTCACCTCACGATGAATGGCTGCGGACGCAAATATGGAGCCATCCCAGCGAGTCCAGCGCGGTGAATATATCACGTGACAGCGCGCTCCGCGCGTCGGTGAGTCCCTCCCGCAGGTCACTTGACGCTCACGCGGTACGGGATTGCCTTCGATAGCTCTCTATGCGTCCTCGCGGTCCACATCATAAGGTGAAACGAATACACCATTTTCAAAATCTCCGTCGGGCAACATCAACGGTCGCTGCTTGGACACGAAGCGCATGATTGGATCCGAGTCTTCGCCGAACGCTGACGTCACGCTCGTATACAATACGAGCTGAGCCGAGCTCATGCCGAACGCTGACGGAGGCCTCGTGTCCAATACGTACTCAGAGCACGTGATCAGGCCATTCCGGACAGGCGATGGCGCGGACTTATGAGAAAGCTCTATTGTACGCGATGGACCGCAATGGACGCTACTAACCATCATGGCCAATCGGGTGCCGCTTGAATCTCACGTGATCTTCGGAAGGAAGGCAAAGCGACGGGCGGGCGTGTAGTTACGTGCTGCGTTTTTAGTAGTGCTTGATTGGCTGTGAGGGCTCAGTTGCGTCCGCCGTCGTCCGTCGTCTATGCGGTACACCGTCCGAGGGTATCTTACTGCCCAATCACGTGGCTTTGGCGGCGCAAGGCTTGTCCGTCGCGCCTGTGGGTTTTAACAAGACCAAAGCAAGAAAGGCGACTCGATATATAAATGCAAGTTCATGCACTTGCGTTTGCTTACGACCGAGTTCTTGCGACCTCTTGCGACGAGAGAACAACACACCGGCAACGTGGCGCCATCTGGGAGGGTGAACCTTGAACTGCATTTCACCAGAGTGAGGCTTTTAAGACATTTGCGGAATCGAATGAACGTACTATTTATGGTAAATGCCAAGTTTCCTACGGCTGCCCGAGAGGTGGCGCCAGTATGTTCTCTCGTCGTAAGAGATGTTAAGGGGTTTTTAGGCACACGGTCCTAGGAAGTCGCAAGTGTGTGAACCGGCCTTTACTCTTAATTCGCGCGCGATGGACGGCTCATTGCTTCTTAGATATTCTCTGTTCTGTGCTGTAATCGCACGTGACCGAAGAAGAGTGACTGGGGGCGAAGCTGTGAGCAGCCGGATCTCTACTGCCGGTTTCCGTGCTAAAAAAAAGAAAGCTTTCTTATTGATTGTTGGACCAATTGCATGCCGTGCGAGTGGTCAACTCGAGGCACGCATTGATACCTTCTCAGAAGTCCTTTCAGAATTGGCTCGCTTTTCGTGAGTATTCATGCCAACAAACTATTTCCTGGGGTCATGCGCTCTCGCACCCTTGTCTTTGGTAGCGCCGTAAAAAAATGTGACGAGAAGTCTGGTATATGCGACGACCTCCCAGCGTTCTATCTTGGGCTATAAAATTGCCTCTCCGAGTACAGAAAAGCAACAGCACACAAACAACCTCCTGTTCTTTTTAGTTCTAGTTTCCCGTTTCTCTCGTTCCCTCTAAACCCTTTCCGGCATTTTGGAAAGAACCAGAGAACAATCTCGACGGAGCGTGTAATTTTTGGACCGTTATTGATGGCGATTCGACGTTGCGCCATTAGTTGCCACGGTATAAGGGCCGTCTAGTTTTTTGTGCGTGTTTTATTTTCTAGTTTTCCGGCTGCTCGGACGCATAGGTTACAGTTGCGGTCAGGATCGTGCTTGTACTCCGCTCCACTCTTAAGCTCAGAGTGCGTTGGAAGCTATGCGTACAGCGGACCAATCACACGCCTCTCGTTTGTCACGTGATCACGTTCCTCCCGCCCATATCCCGCGCGCGGGAGCAGGGTCACGTGATGAGAGGGAGGCGGTTGGTTGGTCCGGAGATCCCACCGCACTGTCAGCTCGGGGCTGAATGGATTGCAAGGGGACCCACGTGGGCGGAAGAGTTACGTCAAACGTCCTAATGCGCTGGCGCGACATCGCAAAGACATTAATCTGTCGGCATTGTCGCTATCGTCTCGACGACAAAAAGATTACCCCCGTTTGGTTCTCGTCGTACTTTTCCCATGATGTGTCCCTCTTCTTTTCTTTCTAGTTCGCGTTGTTTTACTGTGCGCTTCGTTCGGCGTCGTTTATTTCCTCGGCCACCATCACCAGCAGATGCTTCCTTCATTCACGATTTTGTTTTTTTACCAGCTATAGGTTTTGGTTTTGCGCGCGTTACCGTTCAAATAGTAATTGATTACAGTCGCGATTGTTCCCGATCTAGAGTTATTTGATTCGATGACTCGAATAACATGCTTGGACATGGAAGCACGGTAACGCATTCTGCTGTCTAAAATAAAAAAATAAAAGAAAAGCAAACACGTTGTGCGACGGTTACTTGGTTGTGTCTCCATGGGTCTTTCTTGGTGTTCGTACACGAAGAGGAAATCGATGCGAATATGTTGTTTGTATTGATTTTAGCCTAGAGTACGTATCTGGCGAATCTAAAGGCTGGTTCACACAGGCACGTTGGTTTACGTTTTTTTACGTTATAAATCACCGGGACATCCTTGCTTCGAATGTGGCGTGCGAAGTTGCTCCTCTAACTGGTGCGATGCTTCGTACGAAGTACAGACGTGTCGGTGACTCTCGTCGTAAGTAGACGTAAGTTCTCGCAACGTGACGTAACGCAAGAAAATGGGGCTGTGTGCACCTGCCTGAACTTGGGGAAAACGGAAGACGTAAACGCGAGGCACTAAAATGAGACGCCAAAGCGTTACGACCGAGCGAAGTATCAGCGCCGCAGCATGGCTCGTTCGCCAGTGGCACCACGCTGCCATTGGCCGGCGTAAGCAATCACGTGACCATGGTGACAGCCAATGGCGTTCTTGTTGGAAGTCTCTGTAGATAAGCGACTACAGCGAGATGTGGAGGGTGCGGCCGTGAGGACCAGCACATTTGGTACGCCTTGCGAAATTCGAATCCCAAACAGGTATATACCTGAAACTGGTCACGCAAGCGTCGTTTCGCAAAAACAGGTTTTGTCTATTTCATCTTTCATAGCTGAACTCGGAGCTGGTGAAGCGTAGGAAATCGAGGCACAGACGGCGGCCGTGTATTTCCTATGTACTAGCTTCTATCTGTATTAGAAGTCCTTATACAAAAAAATTCACCTTATTTATTGAATCACCCTGGTACATATATATATATATATATATATATATATATATATATATATATATATATATATATATATATATATATATATATGTGTGTGTGTGTGTGGTGTTTGTTTAAGCTTAACAAAACTTATTTTATAAAAAAAAGCCATAAAAGCTAGGTTAATGCGGTCTGCGCAGATGAGTTATATGGCCAGGGGACATTGTATAGGGGAATAATCGGAACGATCAGCCGGCTAATTAGTTAAAATTCGTTAATGAACTTTTAATTAATGAAAATAGACATATAGTTCCAATTAGAAACTTGCTCAGCGTCATCGAAAACCACTAAATTAGTAATTTTCAGAAAGACTTTGAACGCGTGAGAAGCGTAGTAGTGCACTAAAGTTACCGCTCGTGGAGCAGGTACAAGGCTGGGGCTAGGTAAGAGGCGGAAGAATTGCGCGGGTGCCTTATCGCGACCGCTAGCTTTATATATATATATATATATATATATATATATATATATATATATATGTGTCGTAACCGCGCAACTTCATCACCATCAACATCCACACTATCATTACCATACACAACAGCGCACCGCCTGCACGGGCGGTGCGTGGCTCATGCTAGAGCTCGCGGGGCAGAATTGCTCCAGGGCTCGGCCAGTAAAGCCGGTGCTTTTTTATCTCTACTTTGTCTTTCTTACACATGGTGGAGGTCGGCAACGGTCTTCCCGCCTCTCTCCTCATTTGAAATCCTGGAGCTTCGTCACCGCAACATAACCGTCACCGCTGCCAAATCCAACCCCGTGGTTTCCTCGGACAGCGCAACGATGGCTACCATCGCAACCCAGACAGCCGGCACTCAACCGGCACCTGCCTTGACTGTGACATCCCGCCAACGCGACCCCAGCGTTTTCGCTGGTGTCGGAGACGACGACGTGAGTGACTGGATCGACTCCTTCGAACGAGCTAGTCGTCACAACCGCTGGGACGACCATCTAAAGCTCTCTAACGTCATTTTCTACCTGACAAACGTCGCCCACACGTGGTTCATTAACCATGAGCTCGAATTTGACACCTGGACCACATTCAAAACGCGCATGTTGGAAGTCTTCGGCAAGTCTGCAGCACGCAAACATGTCGCTGAACGCAAGCTTGCTTTAAGAGTACAACAAAAAGGAGAAACCTACACCTCCTATATCGAGGATGTTCTGTCCCTCATCAAGCTTGCTGACAAAGACATGCCAGAACGGGACAAACTGCAACATCTCCTCAAAGGCATCGACGAAGAGGCCTTTCGTGTTCTTCTTGTCATCAAACCAAACACATTAACACAATTCTCGGATGAGTGCCTTCGACTTCAAGAAGCGAAGACACGTCGCGTTACATCCTCTTTTCCCGAGGTCACAAGCAACAACGCTCATAGCATCGCAGCGTTAACGTCGACCAACGCAGAGAGCCTTAGAAATCTCATTCGCGAGATTGTGCGCGAAGAAATCGCGTCCATCACAGCATCCTCTCAAGCCAAGCCTACGGAGTCCTCTTCACTCAAACAAATGATCCAAGCAGAAGTCGTGGCAGCAATGCAACCACTGCCACCACCTCGACCAACGTACGCCGAGGTCGCCGCACGTACACCTGTGCAGTCACCTTGGCACAACCAGGGCCTTGCAACATTTTCTCCGACCCCCTCTCAATTCGCACCTGAATGGGGCCATCAGCGACCGGCCGCTTTTGCCAACAACCTTAGAAATCTCATTCGCGAGATTGTGCGCGAAGAAATCGCGTCCCATCACAGCATCCTCTCAAGCCAAGCCTACGGAGTCCTCTTCACTGAAACAAATGATCCAAGCAGAAGTCGTGGCAGCAATGCAACCACTGCCACCACCTCAACCAACATACGCGCGAGGTCGCCGCACGTACGCCTGTGCAGTCACCTTGGCACAACCAGGTCCTTGCAACTTTCCATGACCATCCCACAGCGGGTCACCTGGGCACTTACAAGACCTACGCCCGCCTACGGTCCCGTTACTTCTGGCCAGGCATGTATCGGACGACCGAGAAGTATGTGCAATCGTGCGTTCCTTGCCAACACCGCAAACCTTCGCGACACGCGTCAGATGGACAGTTGATGCCCCTACCTTGTCCCGAGAGGCCTTTCGACCGAGTCGGTATCGACCTTTACGGACCACTACCGAAAAGTTCGGCTGGCCACCGGTGGATCGTGGTAGCCATAGACCACCTTACGAGGTATGTCGAGATGGCTCCTCTCATCTCAGGTACTGCACAAGAAATTGCACAGTTTTTTCTTACCAACATAGTTTTACGCCATGGTGCGCCACGATTTCTCCTCAGCGACCGTGGCACCGCGTTTCTGTCCGCTCTTGTAAAAGAGGTTCTTGCTGCTTCTAGGGTTATTCACCAATTCACATCCACGTACCACCCGCAAACAAACGGTCTTACCGAACGGTTCAATCGAACCCTATCGCAAATGCTTAGCATGTATATCTCCAACGACCATAAGAATTGGCACTTCATTCTTCCCTTCCTCAGCTTCGCCTACAACACTTCTATCCAATCAACCACGGGATTCTCTCCGTTCTTTCTCGTTTACGGTCGGGAAGTGTCCTGCACCATAGACAGCCTTTTTCCGTACACTGACAGCGACTTTCAAAACTCCTTCGTAGCACAAACAGTTAGCCGAGCCGAAGAATGCCGTCAACTTGCTCGCCTTCGCACCAATGACAACCGACAACAACAAAAGCAGCGTTACGACGAAGGTCGCACTTCCGTAATATACCACCCAGGTGACCTCGTCTTGGTTTGGACACCCGTGCGCACGCCAGGACTCTCCGAGAAACTTCTACACAAATATCTTGGACCATATACTGTCCTTCATCAAACATCCCCAGTCAATTACTCCGTGACCCCGCTAAAGCCGTCAACCGATCGGCGCTGCCGGGCGCTACAAAACGTTCATGTATCCCGCATGAAGCCCTTCGTCCAGCGCTCCGACCATGGCGCAACTTCATCACCATCAACCTAAAGGTCGGCCAGGAGGCCTCCATCTTCCTCTACGGGGAGGATATTGTAACCGCGCAACTTCATCACCATCAACATCCACACTATCATTACCATACACAACAGCGCACCGCCTGCACGGGCGGTGCGTGGCTCATGCTAGAGCTCGCGGGGCAGAATTGCTCCAGGGCTCGGCCAGTAAAGCCGGTGCTTTTTTATCTCTACTTTGTCTTTCTTACAATATATATATATATATATATATATATTACATATGACAACTTGGTATAACCAAAGTGCTGCAAAATTTCGCATTCGTATTTGAAAGCACTCTTATCTCTTTATGACAGAGATACACGTGCGGCTTGTTTAAACAAAAAACAAACTTCTTCAGCGTTTTAAGAGTCTTAAATTACATTCATTACAACAACAACAGCAGCAGCAGCACAATAACAACTGGAGGAAGTCTTGATATTGTTGTGAGTGTCCCTTAAAACCAGATTATCCTTACTGTCCCTTTCGATCCATCCGTACTTCTCTTCCCATCGCAAAAAAAATCCCTCCGGGAGGACACGAGGTTAATCCCTTGCAGTCGTTTACTCAGACCGGGGGGAAGGAGGGTGGGGAGGACGCTGCGTGGCTCCCTCGGGCGCAGATAATCCCCGGATTTAAACTTTTTAAGCGAGGAATTCGTTAGGGAACTTTCACGAGGACACGTGTTGAGCTTCTCGCGGGGTAAGCACATTTGCTCCCCCGATTGGACGTTGGCGCGCCTTTCGTCGCCCAGGCAAAAACGACTCCCGGCTTCTCGACTGCACCATTGCGCTAGACTCGTCGGCTTAGCGCAGTGCTCCGAACGGCTCTACTTAATCCCCGGGATTTCATTAACTGTCTTTAGAGTTTTTTTTTTCCTCGGTGGAGTTGTTCTGTTCACCCATTAGTTGACAGTGCGGTGGGAGCTGAAAAGTGCTGTGGGCATTACGGAAAAGAAGGGAGCGAAATGCGTCATTCGTCGCTCGAGAGTAAAATGAACGCGATACCGACCCGCGTTACTTCAAAATAGGGAATTGTAGTAGACCGTTTTTCTCCTGCGCTACGGTTTCCCCGAAGAAAACGCCGCAGCTAGCGCATGCGCGCCGCCAGCCTTGTCTGCATTGTTCACGGTCTTGTGGCGGATTACGGAGCGCTATCCGGGCGCTTAGCGGGCTACGGAAACGGTCTCACTACAATTTCCCAAATAAAGGAAATCGCGCTGTCGTTACGGGGCAAAAACAAAGGAGTGACGCACGCTACCAGCGTTCACTTTTCATTTGTGAAATTGAAACGCGTTTTAGTGTTTTGGTGTTGCGGGCTTGCATAAGCGCCATATATTTCAAGAAAGTGGGAGGGTTTTACGTGAGGCAAATAGGGAGGCAACATTTTGAAAGTGTCTGGGATGAGTGCAAAGAATCCCATAATTTGGTGCCTAAAAACCCGGTAAAAAAATGAAAGTATCAATACTCAAAACCTAAGGGAAGATGTTACGAGTAACGTAGCTACTACACGTTACCCGTTATTGGAAAGAAGTAACGCAAGTACGGTACCCGTTGCAGTTTTTTTTAAAGTAACGAGTGCGTTACTATACGTTACAGAAAAAAATAAGGGAATTACCGGTAACACCATTGCTCGTAGCGCGTTATCGTCACAACTGGTGACTCGGCTCTTTACACCTGGTGTCATAAGCGCTGGGAAAGCGTGGGCTGGAATTAATTTGCCTGCACTTCTTTCTCATCCTTCCTCTTTTCACATCCCGCGAAGGGAGGTCAGAAGCTTCTACTAATACACGAATAAACTAACGATCCTAAAGGTATACCACTTTGCCCATTTCATTCCCTTTTTTCCCCCCCCCCCCCCCCCCCCCCCGAGGAATTCCTCCGAACTGCCGGCTCCACGCTGTCTCCACGGGACGCTCCCTCGTCGTCTGACTGCCGGGCGCCGAACCCTGACCGCGCGTCGGACCCGTAATGACTGAACGGCGTTCCCCGGAGAGGCTCTGTCGCATATAACGGAAACGCTCAGAGTTGCCATCACGTCATATTACGGCCACCCCTAAGCTGACAGTGCGGTGAGAAGCTACGCGGTCGCCGGACCAATGAACATCCTCCCTTTCATCGCCTGACCCCTCTCTCCGCGGATGGGAATAAGCAAGAGCGTGCTCACGTGGCAAGAGAGGCACGTACGATTGGTCCAGCGGGTCCGTAGCAATTCCACCGCACTGTCGGCTTCGGGAGGTGAACGGCGGTTAGGCAGCATTCCGCCACACCGACATCACCCCCGTTCCCGGCACGTGACGCCGCTCGGCCAATCAGGGCTCGTCCGGGGGTAACGTTGCGCGTGGCAGCGTTGGGGGACAAAGGGGAAAAAGAGGTTCGGGAGTCTTCTTGGACCCGCGGCGCTTCTGTGTGTGTTGGTTTGTTGCTTTGCTCGCTCGGTCGAAGAATGCGGGAGGCCTGGTTCGGACGCGATAGTTTGGTTCCCGGAGGGGGCTGCTGGGGTTCGTACGGGGATCTGGGGGATTTTGATTCTGGGGTTCCCCGGTCGGGGGGGGGGGGGAGGGGAGGAGGAGGGGGGATGGGAGGGAGGGAGGGAGGAGGGAGGGAGGGAGGGAGGGAGGAGGGAGAGAAGTTGGTGGCCCACGGCCTGGGTAAAAGAAGGCCGAGGCAACGACGGACAGACGATGAGCAGAGTTGCTTCTATACTACTTTTGTCTGTAGCGCAGGCTACACAAGCCACCAAATCCTGTCCTATGAACAAAAAAAAAAACAGATCAGACGTTCGTTCTTTACACATTGTTAAGTCTGCCTGCCTTTGAGGTATGGTGACACTGGTTTACGTTGTTGATGAGAGATTTATCCGGTGCAATGCGACTCTCAGCCTAGGGGATCTTTAACGTGCGTCGCGCAGTAGGGACACACGACCGCACGTCGGTGCCACGCTCCTCCGGATCGAAGCGGACGGGGGCGGGGATCGAGTCCATGATCTCTGGGTTCTGCAGCGCGAGCTTTCCCTACACGTACTCCGAGCTGCTGCTGCGTTAACGCACTCGACCATCGATCGTCCCTAATTTAGTTCAATGCCGCCACGCGAGCTTCCGAAGGGGAGCAGTAACGCGTGATTACGTTGTTCGTTCATTGCTCTCCATTGGTTGGCGTGACTTGCTGGTGTCCGCAGCGGCTTATCGTAAGAGCTAAAATCGGTGCGTAAGACGCCTCTGAGTGTGGAGAACGTCAACGAGGCAACGTGAGGGGCCGCGATTCAACGCGGTAGGTTGTGGCGTTATTTTTCCTTTGCTTTGGTTCTTTGTTGTGTCCCTTTATGGGGGAAACGAGAGAAAAGGCACTTTCTAGATTTATATATGGAAGGAGAAGTACCGTTGGTAAGAAGGAAAGGGCAACTTAAATTCCTGGAGCTTCAATGCGCGTGTGGGATGGAGATTTGGGGCTGGGTCGTCGTTTCAATCGTTGTTCGCTTCTCTTGCTGGAGGAATGACGAGGCGAGAGCGCTGGCCTACGGATCCCCAGTGGCGGGTTCGAATCCCGGCCGAGGTGCCCGCAATCTGACGGAGGCTTATTGCGGAGAAGGCGCCGTGTAACCGAGCTTTCGGTTGCACGTCAAAAGATCCCCAGGTGGTCCAAATTAATCCTCAGTCCTCCGCTGGGGCGTGCCAGATGCCCGTCGTTGGTTTGGCACGTAAAACCCCCAAATTTGACTTTTTTTTGACTGGAGGAATGAGGACGAATATTGGGGAATGGAAACGATCGGTTATTGACCGGTGGTAACTTGCACGTTTGTTTTTTTTCTCGTTTTTTTCTGTTTTTTTTTTTCGTTACATTTTGGCGTAACGTGTTTGGCCGGGGATTTCGCGGTGTCTGTTGTTCTGCAGTTGGGTTGAAATTCAAAGGGCTGTTTGAGAGGATCGTTTTTCTGGGACTGGAGGGGCGAGGGAGGCCCTGCTGATCTTAAAGGGACCATGAAATGATTTTCCAACTTCTTTCTCCTCGTTTTAATCGTCAACTCAAAAGCCAAACTAGAAATCTCATGGTCGTGACGTAGTATTTCACCGGAATCGATGACTCGAAGCTTCCACCGTCCTTTTTGAGCACACCGCGGAACTTGCCATTCGCAGCTTCGTAAGTGATGGTAAGTGCCGTCACGGCACTCACTGCAGCCACGAACGCGAATGCAAATACTTCGGGCCCCTAATCTGCACAGTTGGCGAAGAAGTCGGCGAGAAATCCGGCGGCTCTGATTGGCGCGGCGCCAAGGTCAAATGCGGCGTCGGCCAATCACGGCCGCCAGATTTGTCGCCGATTTTTGCGCCGATTTTTCGCGCCAGGTGTCCAGATTATGGCCCCTTGTCGACGGATTTATTGTTTACGAGCGCATACATCCGAGTGACGCAGTGCTCTTGTCCAATGCGTGAGCAGGTTTCGGCTGACATGCTTCGGGTACCGCGGATGCATTACAGTGAAAAGGCGGAGAGCTTTCGAAGGAAAGCAGGTACGGAATTGTCCGCTCTATTTTTTTAATTTGTGTGGCGAAATGCAGGTTGTTTACTTTCTGTCCTCTTTTCTTTCTGGCCCACTAAACGATGTGCGATGAGTAAAATCCCAATCTAAAAATAATTTATCCCCCGATCCAAATTCGTTTCATGTTGAGTGTGATCGACTGCGTTAGGACGGATTTTGATCGCTCACGGCGAGAGTAAAGTTCCTAGATAAGAGGTTCTTACAAGTAGCGACATTCTTTGAAGCGCGCCGACTGCGTAACGGTGCAGATTTTAGAAGCGAATGGTGGCGCACTGCAGAATAGCGAACTGAATGACGCCATTTTCTTCTTATGGAATGTGCTTCGTCATTCGTTTAGTTGTCGTTACGTGTAAAACGAAGCGTCAAGGGACTTTAGACGAAAGAACCCACTGGCGCAATCTATCGGGAAGTCCCGGTACACTTGTAATCTTCGTATAACAAGACTGAAGATTTTTGCAGTGTTTACGAGATCAAATCTGTACACTATCAATAGGGGTATTTACTGGACGCCATATTTGAGAGCGCTCTTTAGAGCGCATTCTCAGGACGAGCTCACATTAGTAGGATGCTAAGACGACCTTGATGGTGCGTAATGCACGTTGCAAAAGAACAGTAGAAGCTCGCCGTCAGCACGTGCTCAGCCGTTGCGCACGCAGCTATGGGCGCCGGTGAATGCTCTTTTTCGCGGTGAGGAGCTCTGCTAGGGGCGCTTCTGTTTTCTTCACTATGGAGCACGTGCTACCCACGCGATTTGTTCAATTTTCGTACTGCGTAGAAACTTGGCATTGCTCGTGCTTGCACCAGCAGAGGAAGTTTAAGCATAGAGTAATATACACAAGGTAAAGAGCGGACACTGCCATAGGCCCCAGCGGCCCAGATAGACGAGTGACCGGTAGCGCTCCTAGCGGGCGGCATTAAGCATAATCTGGTTCCGGTTCCGGTCAAATTAGTTTCGGTTTCGGTTTGGGCGTTTCTGCTCCGGTTCTCCGGTACCCTTCTCTCTCTTTCCTTCCCGCCTCGCTCCTCGACTCCCGAAGCCGCTGTTTTTTTGTGTGTTTTTTTTTCTAATATTGACGCACTTTTATTTTAAATTTTACGGTAGAATCCGTGCAAAATGTGTCACAGAATATTTCAATTTACTTTAGAAAACAGAGGTGTATTTCTTTTCCTATTGTAAAACATCGAAGTTACACAATCGCCACAGACTCCTGGCTGGTGGAGCATTCTGGGGTCAACAACAGTAAGTGGTTCGAAAACATTTTATTGGACCACATCCATGTATACATGATTTACTTCAAAAGCTCTGTATGTTTTATACGAAACTGATACTCACAAAAATAAATTATTATGAAGGAGTTCGGCATATCGTACACTTCGTAATAGATTGTTAGCAGAACCAAGTTAACAAAAATTTTCCACAGAGAACATGCTGAATGATTCATTCACTTTCATGCCGACTGTACTTACTTCCCGTGGCCAACTCGGCCACGGGAAGTAAGTACAGAAGTATATAACACATCGTGATCATTACCAGTCATAAGAGCATAATAAGAGTGCGAAGTACACAACGGATAGAACAAATTCCCAGTTTCCGGCTAATATAAAAATCGCCAATTTGCATAGCCTCAAACTCACTGCGGGCAAGCTATTACCAAACAAGGAGAGCTCTATTCGAAATCTGACAAGATTCAACGTCCTTAAACATTCCCCGAAATTGTTTAGGAAAGAAGAATAGCTTCAGAAAAAGAGGCTAAAAAACTATGGACAGTGGATACAACTGGATACATTTTCTTTAGAATATTTTTACTCTCTATACACTATTTTCTATAGAAATTCTGTAGAAAGTGAGTAAGTATTTTTGTTCGTCAGCCGTGATACACATTGGCTGGGAAAAGGGGAAACACATGTTTGGAGTGCAAGCAGCACCGATCAATTAATAAGCGCTTTCTATTTTTGGTTTGGCAACCGCCTCCGTTAATACATTATTAACAGTTAAACCTGTCTAGTTGCTTACCAGCCACTGAAGAGTGCAACCGAACTTTGTCCGAATTCCGGTTAAGTAATCGAACATGCCAATTCAAGCGCGTATTCTGCAAAACATTTTTAAAAGCCGTTTGTGGCACTCCTCTGAGCAAAGGCTAAAACCACCCAGACTTCGAAGTGTGCGATACACGGCGGTATAGACTCCTCGAACATGTGCCACACTCTCTATTATTGGAAGAAAGTGAGTTTCTAGTTGCTGAATGAAATTAAAGGCAGCCTGTGATCGTACTACTAAGTTCCCGAAGAGTTTTCCTGGTACGTGGCATGCTTCAAGCACAACAAAAGTACTGGTGAGGCCTGGCCAAGTTATCAGATTCATCCCATAGCAGCTGAGAACAGCCACAGCTGTGAATAGTCTGTTCAAGCACAAGCTTGATCAAATAGCCCCACACGTAGTAAGTGGAAGAGTCACCAATTATGTTAGACTTGATGTCTGATGCCAGCTCAGAAATATCCTCTAGTGGCGGGACGTTATCGATTGGAAGACATCCCACATTGTCTGAAATTGAACTTCCATAATGCGAAGGTATTGGCAGCTCCTTGAAGAGGTCAGCCTTGTCATCCTCTACGTTTCCATTGTTCGACCGTTTGAACAGTTTCTTTATCACTATCTGTTTTAGTCCGGTGAACTGATGCAGTTTCGGGTTTGTGTTGCAGCCCAGCATTTGTCGTATATAGCTCCAAAAGGTTTTTCAAGTGGGTCTTGCTGCAGGCGTCGTGTAAGTAAGAACTTAAAGTCATGGCTGTTTGAAAGCTCATTTCAGAGCATGAGGATACATTTTATAGTAGCTTGCCACCCTATGATGGCTTGTGGCTGTCTCCTACTTTGGAACTGCCATGCTGAAATCCGTCCGAGTTGCTGGTGTAGGTAATCGAGTATTTCAGATTCTCCCTTCAGAATGGCATGACGAAACTTCTGCCCTGTCTTCTTGAATTGTGAGCTATTCAGACAATAAAAAAGTATGTACATCCTATCACAGAAATGGGCTGTAGCCATGGCTGCCTCAGGAAGCTCCTTGGCATAAACAAGAAATATGATTGCAAGAAAGAGTGAGGCACTCAGTACCTGTGCGGCACGATTTAAGTCCATGTTACTGAAAGGTTTTTGAAAAACGTCTCTCAGTAAGTTTCGGAGCCAACTGCAAGCTCATCTCACGGGTAGAACGATAAAGTTCAACAATATGGGACGACTCAATGACCTCATTTCCAATGCAAAGTTTCTGTGCTTGGAGATTGCTCTTAATTGTTTTGGGGAGGTGCGGAACATGAAAGACAAAGTAAACATATTCGTTGTCAACTTCAAAAAATGGCCTATCAACACACACACCGTTGGTTGGCCAAGCTTACGTTTGAAGCCCCTAATCACAGACCACAGCCTTTACTGTGAAGCCAACAGTCTTTAGGTCCCGAATGAGAAAACTGAGGAGACTGCGTTTAACAGAAGACGTTGTTGGAGTGTGCAAAACAGCAGGCACGTAGCCAGAAAGGGGGGGGGGGGCTCGCCCCCCCCTCCCCTTGAAATCTTCCATTTTTCTGGGGCCTCCTCTCCCCCTCATACAGCATTTTGTCATAAGCGCCCCCCCCCCCCCCCGATACAAAATCCTGGCTACGTGCCTGCCCAACAGTGTATGCAAGGGGCTAAGCCCACCCCACCTCCTGAAAATTTCAGAAAGCACAACAACCAAGGCTCTATCTGTAATGTTAGAAATACGTTCAACACCGTCATCTGTAAATCCAAGGACAATGTTGCGTGCAGGGACGTGAGTGAAGTTCTTTTTAAAACTGTCTCATTGAAAATCAAGATGCCCACATAATCACGTGCAGCCCGACAGCCCGGCGGAAACAACAGCACGAACTCAAACCGATCGGCTCCACAAATTCCCGCCAAGCATGCGAGGACGCGGGCGGTCATGCGTCACCTTGATTGATGCAAAGTCGACCGAATATGATGCAGCAGAAAGCACAGACGGACGGCACGCACGGCACGGACGGGCAGAGGCCATGCAGAATGATGCAGAGGCGACGGCGTGCAGGCAAGCAGGCAGGCCATGGCAGGCGCCATTCATCACGTGGTTTTTGTGACGTATTTGATTAAAACTATTTAGTCGTTTTAATTACTTTAAATAATTCTAAAGTATAACAATTTAAAAAATAAATACTTCTCGGAGAAAGAGCTCCAATTAATATTAACCAAATTACAGAAAAGCGCCACGTAGTGGAGGGCATTAAACGCACTATCTGGGCCGCGAATCGGCTTCAGTGTCCTCTCTTTACGTTTACTATATTACTCATGGTTTAAGTATCCTCACCCTGGGTTGTGAAAAAATTCCACCAGGGGGCGATACTCAAACTTCTCGCCGCGGTGTTTTGCAATACTTTGTGTTTTATTTGAATGTTCCCCGTGACTGCTGCAGAATGTCACTGGGGCTGAGAGCTTGTCAAGCCGTCTATCGCGGCTTTTATTCTCGGCCCCATCATTACCTGTAATGGGAAATTAAATAAAGCTTATGATTATCTATAACACTCCGTTCACCCTTACTTAAGCTGAGACTCCAGCCAATGCAACAAGCACGAGGTCACACCTTTGAAACATTCTTCCGAAAACGAGCGCTCGCGCTAGAAAGGCACGGCTGAAAGTCGGAATGCGAGCTAGCTCGCGCTCGTATATTTTCCGCCAAATTTGGGGGGCGTTTTTCGGAATGTATGTATTACCTTAAATTCTAAATTTATCGACGTTTTTTTTTGTTTTTTTTTCGATTCCCAATTTTCCGAAATTCAAAACTTAATTTTGCAAAGCCTTTATAAGAAATAAATAAATAATAAAAATTCGAGTGTAAACATGCGCTATTTAAAGAACGAGCTTGTATCAGTTAATATTTCTTCGGCTGGATTCGTCATTGGCTGTACTATTTAATCCCACGACCAAAGTTGCAAACACGTGTTGCTTCGATAAACGTCGAGACCTTAAAATCAATCAACTCATAGAGGTAGTCGCTTCGAAGCTCGTATTCATCCCATCCTATCCATCAACCTACCCCGCGGCTGTGCTGAGTGGAGTGGTAAAGGGTAAAAATATAGAAGCTTCAACTGCCCGCCCCTCTTCCGCCTTCAATGATCTCTCTATGGTTCGCGGCTTTCATTGTTACAAAATCACAAGCCCTACTTCCTCTAAGGAGCACGAATAGAGTATGGCCCAAACTGGAAATCCGAACACTGGCTATGTCGTGCCCCGAAAAACCTGTCGTCGTGATGAACTTTGACGAGATAGGCGTTAAGATTCCTTTGTCAGTGGTCCGACATTTGAAAGAAAAAAATGTGGTGACATTTTCTCAAGACCTTTAACCTTGTGCGCTGTCCAAACATAATTGTAAACTACCGTGTTTTTTTAAATTTTTATTGGTACTTTGTATTTCGAGTTTATCGGATAAATCCAAATTGACGAAAATTTTATCGGCGGGTGATTTTTTGGAATTTTTGGATTTATCCGAAAACACGGAACTCTACTTTACCACGTTTTCAGAAATATTTAAAGCCCGCGCTGAAAGCATGGTTCCGTCGCGGGTGAGTACAGTTGGGTCCCACTATAGACCAGCTGAACTCTCTGACGTCACTGCAGTGCGGTGGCACTGCTGTCGGCACTAGCGCATGAGCAGCACACTTCTACGGGAATTTGTGTGTTGGTCTATACTCGGTGTGAGCTATTTTGTGCCCCCCCGTCATGGGTACCGCATAGCTTCCTGATGTCTCCGACGGGACTCTTTGGCACCTGAGCGTGTTCGGATGAGACGTAGGGCGAAGCCGCGTGTGCAGTGCCGCAGCACTCTGTCTACTGTTTACAAACACAAGCCGTTTCTTGGTCCCCTAAAAACTTCCGGTCGCTCTGTTTTGGCGGGCTTTCCGAGCCTGTTGGTTTCAATGTTTCTGGCGCGACGAAGTTTACAGAAATCACAAAGCTGGATTCCGTCCTTCTGCTGTGCTACAAAACATAGAAGAGGAGATCTATCGTCTTACGGGAGTACTAGAAAAAATCTCCAACAAATCTCTCGCTAACCGCTCCTTTAGCTAATCATTGGGAGAACCGGTCTTAAAATATTTCACGAACGTTGCGAGAAGCGGTGGGGGTTGTTTGTCCTCTCATTTCACCGGAAGTTCGCTGGGGCGTAAATTGCCAACGGCAGCGCCTCTTGCGGTGTTTTCAATTAAATGGTCTAGTAAAAGCGCCGAAAACAACAATGATCAAGACGACGTAAGACAAGGCGCTTTGTGTTGTCGTACTTTGTCTTGGTCCGTGTTGTTTTCGGCGCTTTTATAATTGTTGAACTATTAACCGACTAGTCCAATGTAACCACTTCGCAATATTGTGGAAACTGGGCTGGACAACGTAGCAAGAGATAGTTGACGCCGAGTGCACGCGGACTAAACTTTCTGACGTTTGGCGCCATTGCGGTGGCGCTGCAACTGCGCATGTGCAGACGCCTCACCCCGCGCGAATCTGGTTCCTGCACGCGCGCATTGCTCGCACCTAGTGTGGGCAGACGCGGTCTTGTTGGATAGACATCGCGCGTTGGTCTATGGTGCCGGTAACCTTGTGTGATGTGAACAACATTCCAACCCGATATCGTTGCACGGCGACCCACAAGACAGACAGTCAGTCTCTGCACGGTAGCAATCCGAGAGTCCTTCCAGACGAGATTAAATTATAATGATGCGTGTACTTTTATACAAGGGAAGTTAGTCGCCTCACCGGGCGTCTGGTGTCTCAGCTGTGGTTGATAAATTTATCCTGTGCAGTACAACCGCTAGCCCTTTAACGTGCACCACGCAGTAGTGATACACGACCTCACTCCGGTACGATGCTCATCCAGATCGAAACGGACACGGGGTGGGATTGAACTCCATGAAGAAAGAGATAGAGGGAGAGAGAGAATAAACGATGTCGGGGATAGTTTAATGATTCAGACATTCCACGATATTTACACACAGTGCTCGCAAAACGGAGCGCGCGCGCAGTATTTGTACACTTAGGGTAATTGGGGACGTGCGAGGAATGATGGTCTAGGGAATCGCATCTCGATTCGACAGAGCCACTCGGGTTTTCCAATTAGCTCGACGGAAGTCCCTCTCCTAGGCTCGCTATGAAGATGCGACGGAAGTAATCTCGGTCCCTCCGGGGGAATGTTTTTGCTAAACCCACGTAATCAATCTTCGTTTTGACCCAGCCTCTGGTTTTCGTAAAAGGGCTCGAGTCTTTGCTCCGGTGTCGGATTGGGAATCAGCGTCGCGTCGATACGTCTTGCCCGGAGGGTACGAACATCGGCGCTGATTTAAATTGCTCGCCTTGTTGACCTAGCGTTCGAGGTTTCGTCCTGGAAACTTTCTGCGTTTGTAGGAGGTCGCTTATCGTTTCTTGTCTATAGAGTCAACGTTATTAGATCAGTTCATTTGGCCCGCTTGGAAGGAAACATGTACCGTCCCAGTGTTCGTCGCCGCTTGATTGAAACTCGCTGAGTAGACATATGGTTAGTGCCGCGGTCCAGAACTATATGATACACGGACGCTGAGATCTGCAGTCCTCGTGTTTGAAATAGTTCGTCCCAACCGAATAGGAGTTTTAGCAGACCGTGTTTCCCCTCCGCTAAGCCCTCCGCAACGAAGAAACCGCCACTGCGCCTGCGTGCCGGTGGCCTTGGCTGTAGGGTTCCGGGTATTGGAGGGGCTTGGCTGAAGGGGAAACACGGTCTACTAACTGCCGAATTCACAAACCTCACTCAAATTGAGGGTCCCCTCCACTTCCTCGAGGAAGGCGTGAGTAGAGGTAACTGCATAGGCTCTGCTTGCAGAGCCAGAGTTCCGCGTTCCTTTTCCTTGCGCCGGCATCTCCGTATTGGCGGAGGAGTGGTCACGTGGGCAGAATCCGGAGCCGACCTTCGTGCGGGAAAGCGGCCTTCCAGAGCGCCGAGTTTCGGGGAACATATTTTCCGCTTTGCGTTGGAAAAAATATAGAAAAATTTTACAAGAAAAAACCGACCTGTGAAATACACCTTTGACGAAAAGTTTAGATGGCTACGTGCAGGCGTCGACTTTTACGGTCCATTTTAGATCGAGCCTGGTGACTTGAACCACCATATATTTCGGGGGCCTACGTCGAAACCGAAACTACCGACTCGAGTGTGGTGGTAACCCTTGTTGATTGATTCATTGGGGTTTCATGGCGCAGGGCTGCTAAGGCCCGGTAACCCGTGTGATCAGCTGTGTGGCCATCGAGAGATGCAAAGTTGGTATTTGCGGTACCGCAAAGTGTACGACGGGCCTAGTCGCAAGAACAGTCCCGATCGGTCAGGTAAAGTGCTACAGCTGTTTTACTGCTTTGCTTTGCAGATATCATACATCTGTAGCAGGTATGAATACACGTTCATAAAGTTGCCGCCTGAAAAGCGAGTTTGCCACGGTGAATGCAGGCTCAGAACGAGCCCCCACTTCTGAGAAAACCACACTCTGGTGGTGTGCAATGCACGTTGCAGAGGCGCTGTATGAAGCTAATCGTAAGCTCGCGCTGAGCAGAAGCGGACTAAACTATGGTCGCCAGTGAGTGCCACCTTCGGCACCACGACGCGCTTGAGCGAGCGGGAGTCAACAATCTTTGTGCTCGATCGCCGAAGATCACCTTAAAAGCTACGGCCACTGGAAACACTAACACAAGAATGAGCAATCGTTTGCTGGGGAAAACATGGCTAAAGAAGTGGTGGTACGAACAAGAATTTCCTTGATAACAAAGATGACATCAAGGCCAAAGGTTGCTTTGACCAACGGCCAACCCGCTGAATGTCCGCCGAGAAGCTGCATCGGTAGCGTTTTTAATATCGGTGGATCGCCGGTTTCCGATGGGTGTAATCTTTTGGCAGTGCTCGTATTGAGCCTCCGTAAATCGATATCAGTCATTTGCTTCTATTCGACATTTGACCGGAGTTACCCCTTCAAGTGCATTTGTATTATTTTGAATATTGTGTATGTTCAAATCCCCTTCTACTGCGGGGGAGGCAGAGCCATGTCAAGCAACGTCCGAGGTTGCTTTCTTCTGATCTTCGCACTCCCAGTGGAGAAAATAATGAATTTGGATTGAATTCACCGCAGCAGAGTGCACAATTAGCGCCACACTTCATACACGCGGCGGTAAAGTATTGGGAAATAAAAAATACTTTGTTGTGGGTATGTTTAGACAGCTGGAGGATGTTAGTTTGCGTCAAGGGACGTTTCATGTCCTCGTCGTTGGAAGGTCGGTGGCCGAGTGTGCTAACGCAGCGCAGCTCGAAGCACGCGAAAAGCTGTGCGGTCGTGTAATCACAAATGAGCGGTGCGTGTTAAAAAAAAATACATGTGAGCGTTGGCACCTTATTGACTCCGAACTGTCGTCTATACGTGGCTCGGGCGTGACGTCATTGTATCCGACTGGTGGTCAGTTCTGCTTGTCCTTGCCGAGGTAAACAGATTCGGTGGCTCGAAATGTCTGCTGCAGAAAGTGCACGTTCAGCAGCAGAAAGGCCACCACAGTGACTAGCCGATGTAACGTTTGGTGCTAACCATGTACACTCTTTAAAAAAAAAAGGCCGTAGTACTTATTAACTAAAAGCTAGTTACTGGTTGTCACAACATTCGCTAGGTTCGTATTAACTGCAGTCAGTAACGGTCAAGCTGGTGACGGTTCCTAACCTCATCGCTAGAACCTGGTACCTTTCACTACTTTCAGCGAGTAAATGGTACTAACTCACAAGATCTAGTAACCGTTCCTACACTCTAAATTTGGGGGGGGTAAAGTATTATCGCTGGGATAGATTTCATTTCCACGCTGCGTCGTAATATGCACATTTCCACATATACATACAGGCAAGGAATTAGAAACACACATTACACACACACATACACGCAAACGACGACAAGCTAACCCAATGACTGATCTCAACGGCTACCCATGCGTCTTTTATACCGATCACTTGAAATGAGTCTGTTGGTCGGCGTCCACCTCGTCCGTGAACGATGTTACAAGTATCGCGCTCATTTCGCATCAATATTGTTCTCCGACAAGGTTTCTAAACATTCCAAGGAATCTGTCCATTACTAATTTGAAGCAATCGTACACACAGGCATTATTTGCGACAGTCGATAAAACGGCCTTCCCATAGGCTCCCAGCAGCCATGTCCTCAGCTTCCACGCATAGCAGCTGCCGCAACTAGTGGTGGTTACTATAGCTCAAGCTTTCCAGCTAGTAACAGCTGAAGTCACTACGTGTCGCGCGTTCGAGATTGTAAATAGCTACTCGAAAGGTAGTAACGGCTGTTGTTTCTAGCTTTTTAATAGCCTTTTTTTTTTTCTTATTCTAGAGCAGGGGTCTCAAACTCACGTTAGGAGCCGGGCCGCATCCAGAAATCCGTTGTTCGCAAGGGCCGGCACGTCGGGAGCGGGGGGGGGGGGGGGGATTTGCAATTGTCGCTATTCGGAAGTGTGTGACGTCCGGTTTCTGATTTTGACCAACACGGGGTTCATGCCAGATACTATCACCGCTTTTGACAACAGTCGAAATCTGCACCAACCATGCTACAACTCATTGCCGCAAAGTTTACCTTCGTAAATTATGTTGCAATTCGCAGTATTACAAAGACAATGTCCAAAACAATCTATGAAAGCCAACATATATTTATTCATGTGAACCAAAAATATGGGAGCTAAAATTCTATGAACGCTGGCTTGACACCTGACAACGCTTAGCGGCGACGAGAGAATCAATGTCCGCCTTTAACCCTTGTGCGGAGACGATCCTCATGATCGATCGCAGATGTTCATCGGTCATCCTTGACCGAAGTGTCGACTTGTTTACCTTTAGCAAGGAAAACAGTTGCTCGCACAAGTACGTGCTCCCGAACATGGCAATTATTTTTACTGCTTGTTGGCGCAGCGAGGGGAAGTCTGCCTCGTCGAGGTACTTGTAGAACTTCGGGACTCCGACGTCCTCAAACTTCTGCTTGAGTACAGTGTTCGCTTGCAGTTCGAGCAGTTCCATCTGTAGTTCAAGTGCAACGTCGTCCACTCGCACTGAGAAGGGCAAAGAAAAAAGTTTAAATTCTCTTGACAGGTTGCTCACGTCCTGTAACCGTTCTTTGAATTGTTGTTGGAGATCACACAGGAGGTCCGAAAAGGTGTCGCACGATTCTTGGCTCGCGTGCCCTAGTGACTGGAGCGTCGGAAAATGGTCGAGTTGGAGCAGCCTCAATTGGCGCTCCCAGAGCTGTAGCTTCGATTGAAACGCCTGGATGTCATCATACATTGTCGTAATAAGTTTGTCCTTCCCATGAAGCTTCCCATTTAGACGGTTCAGGTACTCAGTGATATCCGTGAGGAATGCGAGGGAGCAAAGCCAGCTGAAGTCGGACAGTTCAGCGACGGCCTTGTTTTTGCTTTTCAAAAAGGTATCAATCTCGTGTCGAAGATCAAAAACCTTTTCAGAACTTTCCCGCGACTCAGCCACCGTACCTCAGTGTGGTACAAAATTTCGCTATGCTCGCTGCCAACCATCTCCAACAGAGATACAAACTGTCGATGGTTTAACGCTCTGGAGCGAATGAAGTTTACTGTACCAAACACAATGTCCATGACTCCTTTCATCTGCAGTGACTTGCTGCATAGTGCCTCTTGGTGTAAAATGCAGTGGACTGCTGCAAACCGCTTGCTGATATCCAGTACAGTGAGTTTCGTCCTCCATCGTCCGACAAGGCCGCTTTTCTTTCCCACCATTGACGGTGCGCCGTCGGTTGCGAGGCACACCAACTTCTCCCATGGCAGCCCGGCACGATGAACCACTCTTTCGAGGGCGGAAACAATATCAGCACCCGTGGTTGTTCCTTTCATTGGCACCAGGTCCAAGAGTTCTTCTGTGACGTCCAAATCTTTGTTTACGCCCCTTACAAAAATGGCGCACTGAGCGTTGTCAGTAATATCAGTGCTCTCGTCGACGGCGATTGAGAATGCGTTGAAGCCGTTGCATCGGGTGAATAATTCTTTCTCGACGTTTTCACTGAGCTCATTAATTCTTTCTGCCACTGTGTTTGGGGAAAGGCTTATCTTCTCAAATGTCTTTTTCATGCTGGGACAGACAGCGTCAGCAACCTCAAGCAGGCACTTTTTTATGAACGGGCCGTCAGTAAATGGCTTGGACGATTTAGCGATAAGCTCGGAAACAATAAAGCTAGCTCTCACCGTTTCGTCGCTTGTTTTGACCGCCTTTTGGAACAGGTCTTGCTGTTTTCCCAGCGACGCCTTAAGTTGGGACACCGTGTTCTCGCGGCTCTTTCCGGTGAGGGCTTCATACTTCTCTTGATGGCATGACATGAAGTGACGTCGCACATTGTATTCCTTTGGCACAGCTACAGTCTGATGACAAATTAAACACAGCACCTTGTCTCGCGATTCCGTGAAGAAATAGGATAGTTCCCATCGCTCTTGAAAGAGCCGCTTTTCGTCTTCAACTCTCCGTTTCGCAGACGGCTTGGACAACGACATCGAGATGACTACTTGAGAGTTGACGTTGCACACTGAATCGTTGAAAAAGAACGTAACAACCTGTGCTGATCAGTGCAAATTTCGGGTGCACAACGCCACCGTCAACCGAAGATCACTATGGGCGTTGAGAGGGGGTGACCGCATTAAGGGTAAAATGCTTTTCCAAGAACTTGAAGGGAAGCATACAACGATGGCATCCAGCAGTTTCGACTGAGATAAAAGGGAGTTTTAGTAGACCGTGTTTTCCCCTCCGCTAGCCCTCCGCTACGAAGAAACCGTCACTGCGCCTGCGCGCCGATGGCCTTGGCTGTAGAGTTCCGGGTAGCGGAGGTGTTGAGCGGAGCGGGAAACACGGTCTACTAAAAGTCGCTAAACTTGGGTGCAAAGGATACGTGAAGTGACAATGAACACAAAAGGGAGGTTGGAAGAACCCAACGCTTTGACGAGGTTATACTCCGTTCACCCCTAAGCTGACAGTGCGCTGGAAGCTACGTGTTCGCCGGACCAATCTTATCGCTTGACCTCGTTCAACGCGCAGGAGTGCGCGGAAAGGGGAGTGGTCACATGATTCAAGGTCGACAGTTGAGTGGTCCAGCGAGCGTGCAGCTTCCACCGCATTGTCAGCTTAGGGGTGAACGGAGCATAGGAAGAAGGTGGGGTGGAATGGAGGGGGAGATTAGTTGTCCCGGATACGCCATCCGCATGTGTGAAGGTGTGGACCAGGATTATAGGAGGCTATGCTTCGAGGCTCTGTGCCAAGGAATCTTGGAAGCCCTTTGCCGACGCCTCGGCTACTCCGTCCGGTCCGACTATCTTTTTTAACCAAAAGCGGCCCTCTTTCTTGCACAGACGCTATTGCATGACACCGCGCTCTACGTTTGCGTCATGTATCCTGGCACATGGTCAAAATCGAACAGCTTGGATTTTTTTTAGCAAGCTTTTTACACATTTGGGCTGAGCAAAAGTAAAAATATAAAAAAAAACAAATTAAATAATAAAAAAAAATTCACTTATGTCTGGCTGCGCGGGCCGCAAGAAAACGCCACGCGGGCCGCATGCGGCCCGCGGGCCGCGTGTTTGAGACCCCTGTTCTAGAGTGTATATCTGGGAGCCAGACGCCCACTGGAGCTGACTAACTTCCCCGCTATCTCAACATACACAAATCACAATTGGTTTACTCCGCTGTAGATGAACAATTTGGCCAGTGCAGAAGGACCGCTAAGCTCAAATCGACCACTTCTACCTCTCTAATAATAAGAGAGAAAAAAAAAAGGTTTGTCGTTTTTACATTGACACGTCACGCCTGCAGTGACTGTTCCATCCCTTCTTAAAAAACACATGCAAAGGGAAAATTTTTTTAACAGCCTTGATGGGAAAAGGAAGTCATAAGACGAATTTACAAGTAACAAGAAAAATGTTTAGAGCTATATTTACGGTACGAACCGAAATCGCAGTTGCCGCCCGCGGGCGCCCGCAGAAAAGTGGCCGCTATTTATCGCGCGGATGCTTGCGCTCTTCGGAAGCTTCCATGTTCTCTAAAAGTTACTTATTCATCTTCGCATGAAGTGCAATAAAAAACGAAGATTAATAAGTAGCCTGTAGAGCCCAAAGGAAGCTCCTGAAAGAGCACAGCACCGCGTGATGGACTTGTGCGCCGGCCAGAAATTGACGGCGGCGGCGCGCCGGAGTCACCGTGGCCGGAGTGTTCCCTTCTGGCGACGGCGGTGCAGAGGAACGCGTTGAACCGGCGGCGCACCGGTCTCGGCGTGCGGCGGCGGCGTGGCTTTGCGGCGGCGGCGGCGCAGCGGCTCCCGCGAGCGCCAACTACAAATTCGTCTCGCGCCGTACATATAGATCTAAAAGCCTTTTAAAGCGCAGCTCTTAGGCGCCCGTTTCCGGCTTGAGCGGCGTTGCCGTCGCCGTCGCCGTCGGCGTAACCGCCCGAGGTCACGTGACCCCCAGGTCACGTGACCCCCAGGTCACGTGGTCTCCCCAGGTCACGTGATCCCCATGGTCACGTGACCCCCGAGGTCACGTGATGATGACGATGACGATGCGGATGCCGATGACGTCATCAGTGACGTGGCCCCCAGGTCACGTGACCCCTGGTCACGTGACCCTCGAGGTCACGTGGATGACGATGACGATGCGGATGCCGATGACGTCATCAGTGACGTCACTGATGATGTCATCGGCATCCGCATCGTCATCGTCATCATCCCTGATGACGTCATCAGTGACGTCACTGATGACGTCATCGGCATCCGCATCGTCATCGTCATCATCATTGATGACGTCATCAGTGACGTCACGTTACCCCCCTCCCCCCCCGAGGTCACTTGCCCCCCCCCGTACCCTTCCCTCCTCCTCCTCAAGAGCTGCGCTCTAATTCGGCGTTACAGGGAGTTGTAAACGGCTTTCACTTTTTTTTCTGAGTTATAAATTCGTTTTATGACCTTCCTTTTTTTTTTTTGCATGTGTTTTTTAAGGGATGCTGAACCGCAATTTGGATTTCGAAAAAAAGGCCACCGAAAGCGTTGACCCGGACGCTACGAACTCCAAAACATCACTGATTCATCGATATGTCAAACGGATGGCCGTATTTTCGGAAAAAAGGACGCGATCAAGCGAAAACTATGACGTCATGACTCTCCTTGAACAGTTGAGAATGAGGGAAACCGGCCTCGCTTCTCTCCTCCTCGCTTCGGCTCACCTGCTCGAGGGGATGGAGCGAAGAAAGAGGGAATGAGAATCGTGACGGTGTCGCGTGGGCTTCGTCGGCCGTGTTCAGTCACGCACTTCTTTTCCAAAAAATACTGCCAACTGTTAAAGATGTCGCTGCATGAGTGGTGTTTTTGGGTGTTGCAGTGTGCACCCTTGGGAGCGCCAAATTTCGGTTCAGCATCCCTTGAATCGCTTTGATGTTAGTTGTTGTTGTTGTTTATTTTGTAATAAAGAAAATAAATATAGTGAAAAGGAAGGAAACGGAAACGCGTAGAACGAAAGGTTAGTCTCCCGTAAGCGGGGTCAGCTTTTTCGTCCTACAGGGAGAGGGAGAGGGGGAAAAGATATAGGTAGAAAAGGTTAAAAAAACACACACACGAAAAAACTGTACATTGGCCCTTAGGCAGGGCGCATAAAATAGTCAGGGCGGGTTCTCGATGTCGTGATTTGCGCTGATCAGGCTGTTATTTTTCAAAGTCGAGAAGAGAGTCCTGCCTCATCCACGAAGTCAAGCACCGCCTGGAGTGCAGCGGACCGCTTGGCCCGTGATCCTCTCGGGAATAGGAGTTCTTGTGTTGTGCTGGCGTTGATGTGAAGTTTTCCGAAGGTTTCTAGTAGCGTCTTTCTCTGATCCTCAAGCGCTGGGCAGGTCCAAAATATATGGTCGATGTCTTCGGGTTCATTGCATGAGCTGCAATCTTTTGTGTTTGACCGTCTGAGGAGGTGCAAACGGACGTTGGTGTTCGAGCAACCCGTTCTCAGTCTGTGTAACTGCGATTCTTGTTTACGGTTGAATTTTTTCTTTTGTATCGGGAAAGGTGGATAACCAGCTGCCGTTTCTGCGTCAGGGTGTTGTTTTGTTAATTCTTGGTGGATTATGATGCGTGCGGAGTTGTACTTATGGATAGCAATTGTTGGGCAGGCATCTTTGTGTGCTGCCAAGGCAAGACCGTCTGCTTCCTCGTTTCCTAGAATTCCCACGTGTGATGGAATCCACTGGAAGTATATAGTGATCCCCGCATCGTTTGCTTTCCGTGTGAGTTGGGCGATAGATTTTGCAAGGGGACAAGCTGTGTTGAGGTTAGCCAATTGCATTAGTGCGCCTTTCGAGTCAGTGAAGACAGCAAGGTCTATTGAGTTTATGTATTTTGGCACTTGTGTGATGGCAAGCCATATAGCTGTAAGCTCGGCTGTTGTTGAGCTAGTGCAATTGCTCAGCCGATCTTTACAACTCAAGCCCATTTCAGGGACGACGTAGGCTGCTGTGGCCGAATCGCCTTTCACACTGCCATCTGTGTAAACGTGAATCATATCTGCGTAGGTGCTGATTGTTTCGTTTCCAATATAACGAGCCACCGTCTCTGCGACTTTTTTCCGTCTTGGAAGGTCGAGAATGTCTGTCGCTATTTTGAGATGGTTGTCCTCTCGATGCGGAGGCGGGATGGGGGGTACGTTCTCTGGGCATCCGATGATATCCAGGAAGGTCTGCGCCACCTTTCCGAAGTGGGAGGATGGCCTTGCAGTCACTGAGTTTAGCAAGGCGTATGAAGACTCAGTACCAGCAAGTCTCGTATATCTGGCGCAAAGCCCGTTCTTTTGCCTGTAGTTGAAGTGGGGAGTCGCTCGCCTCTACCAGGGTGGGAACGTTCTTTGATGAAGCGGGCAGGCCGAGGCATATACGGATCGCTTTCCTGTGAAATGTCTCCAGCATCGTCCATTGTCGTTGTTGAAGATTCAGGAGAGGCAGGGCATACATAATTCTATTAACAATAAGACCTCGATAAAGTGTCATCATTGTCTGCTGGCTGGAGCCCCAGTTTTGACCGGCGATTCGGCATAGCGCTCCAAGTAATTTCCGTGCCCCTTCTAGCACCGTTTGCACCGCCGGCCGCCAGTTGACTCGATCGTCGATTATGACTCCAAGGTAGCGAACTTGTGGTTCTCTTCTGATCCGGTTGCCGTAAATCTGTAAAGTAGAATATTTTCCCTTCAATCGACCTCGTGGTCGGTATGTAAGAACTGTTGTTTTTGCTGCTGACAAGGTAAGGCCGGCATGATGGAAAAATGAGGTAGCAACATTCAGGGCTTGTTGCAGTTTGGCTTGTACGGTCGTGGAGATCTCTGTAGGACCTGTGCACCATAAGGCTACGTCATCTGCGTAGATGGCACAGTTGACGGGGATGGCTTCGAATTGTGGGAGAATTGGGGGAAGTCCCGCCATTACTATGTTGAATAGTAACGGACTGAGCACACTCCCTTGCGGTACACCTTGGGTAACGGTGCGTGTTGTGCTGGTGTGTCCACCCATTCGTATTTGAAATGTTCTACCACTTAGAAATGCTCGAACGAATTGTAGAGACCGTCCTCCGACCCCGATGAGCTCTAGGCGCTCAAGAATGACACTGTGTGGAAGTGCATCGAAGGCGCGGTGTATGTCGAGGAAGACGACGTGGGCTACCTTCCCTTCTGTCTTTGCTTCCTCCAAGGATGATGCAAGGTCCCCTATTGAATCTGATGCTGACCGGCCTTGGCGAAATCCAGATAGTTCAGTCGGTAGTGCTCGCGTGCGCTCCAGTTGCCAACTGATTCGTCGGTGAATCATTTTTTCTAGTAGCTTGCACATGCATGAAGTAAGAGATATAGGTCTGTATGATGTTGGTTCATGTGTAGGCTTACCAGGCTTTGGAATGGCTATCACAATTGAGTGTAGCCATGTATTTGGGAGATTGCCAGAGCTCCATATTTTGTTAAGGTGCTCCAGTAGTCTTGGCCTGAAGCACACGTCTATGTTCTTGATGGCTTGGTAAGTAATGCCGTCAACCCCGGGTGCGCCGCGTCGGCGACATCGTGAAAGCGCGTAGTTTAACTCTGTCATTGTAAAGTCGTCGTCAATTGCAATTGGGCTAAACGCTAAAGTGGGCGGTTTTGGTACCGACGGGGTTTCTTTAGGTGCCTCAATTGTTTGGGAGAATGTATCCGCAAATATTTCCACAAGTTCAGCAATCGAGATGTTGCGTTTGATAGCTATTGCCGCAAAGGGCGATGTCGGGCTCACGGGGCTGAGGAGGCTTTTGACTGTCGTCCAGGGCTGCCGTGACCCTGCCTCGGTGTTGAGCGATTCACTCCGGAGCTGCCACTGTTGTCGTCCTAGGCGCACTGTGTGACGGCGGAGTATAGCTTCGAATTTTCGCGATGCAGTCCAGTCTTTTGGGGCATCTGTTCGCCGGGCAATTCTTTGGGCACGCCGCGCCAGCGTCCTTATTTTGAGGTATGTCAAGTCAGGAACCGGTTTGTTAATGGGAAGGCAGACTAATGTAGTTGCCTTTTTCATTGATAATTCAATGGCCTCCTCAAGAGATGGAGCGTTTGGGCTCGTGAGAATGGTCGTAAGGGCAATTCGGTATTCGTCCCAGTTTATAACACTGTGAATTCGCTTCTTCGGAGGAATGCTCGCTTGTGGAGTAAGCCGGATGGGGAGGTGATCTGATCCCCAAGTGTCCGGTTCAGTATCCCAGACCATCTTAATCTCAGGTGATACAAATGTCAAGTCTAAGACGCTCACTTTGCTGAGGTGAGCCCTGACGTATGTCGGATTGCCAGAGTTGAGGCATCGAAGTCCAAGTTCCCTGATCATATCAAGGAGCGTGGTCCCCCGAGGAGTGCAGTCGTCGCTTCCCCAAGCAAGATGGTTTGCATTGAAGTCTCCGCACCATATAAGTGGTCCTGGGCAGCGCGCACGAATGTTTCGCATTGTGACTGGGTCCCATGGCTGGTTTGGTCGGATGTAGCTTGAAATTATCGTAACGTTTTTATCCGCTATGCGAATTTCTGCTGCAACGTGCTCGTCGTATTCCGTGTTCAAGTCTTTTAGATTAATTTCATTTTGGTGAATATGTCTTTTTATTAGTAGAGATGCTCGTGATTTGCCGTCAGTATGAGGACTATGGCTGTTGTATTGAACGTACGGGGAGATGCGCTGTGAGCCTGGGGTTACGTATGTTTCTTGCAAAGCAAGGACATCTATTTGGGTTTGCAGTAGTCGGCGCCGAAGGTCTGCAAGGCGAGGGCGAAGACTGTTTACATTCCATTGTATAATTGTCGGCAGTGTTTTTATCGGTTTACCTACAGGCATGTTGAGCTAAGGAACTGTATTATAGTCAGTATCGCCCTAACTTCCGCGATGTTATTATCAAATATTGAGTTTGTTGTTGTCCTTATTTCAGTAATAAGTATCAGAGGATTCTTTTTTCCAATGTCGCTCACTTCTTTCTGGAGAATTCTATGTTGAGTTGAAGAGGTGGATGGGTTTTGTACCGTGAATTACTTGAAAAGAGCAACTAAAAGAGGAAAAAGGAATTCAAATGCCTGTTGCGCAAGGCGAGCAACTGGAGACGAAAACTGGGCAAGGAAATCACGTATGAGCTTCTCTGCCGCAAGGATGATTGCTGACCAGACTCCAGAGCTGGGTTGCGAATGGTCAGATGGTTGGTCAACACGGGGAGGATGTTGTTCATTGTGCCTCTTTGTTGTCAGTATCTGGCTGTAGGACGGTCTCGTGCGTTCTTGTTTTTGTGAGAAATGATGTCCCAGGGTTTTGTTCTGGGCCGGTGTTTTGACACAAGTCTGGTTTTGGGGAAGTGTCTCTTCCCGTTGGTGTTCTCGTTGAGATGTTTTACTGTCTATTATTTTAGTGGAGTCCTCCTTTTGTGTTGTGCTTGAAGTTGCAGTAGTGGTGGAGCGAGCGGCTGTGAGGTTCTCTTGGGGGATAGGTTGTTCCAGGGCCGGAAAGTTGGTCGCATTTGTAACCGAGCTGCGAGCTGTTCTGTAGTCGAGCTTGTTGACTTGACGTATGCGACGTATTTCAAGCTCATCTTTCCATATAACGCACTGGTGAGATGAAGCCTCATGGTTTTTGCCACAGTTACAACATCGTGTAGGTGTCTCATCGGCGTTGCATTCTGTTCGCTGGTGTGGCCCAGAGCATCGTGAACATGTTGGTGCATGTTGGCATGTAGATGCAATATGTCCGAAGCGAGAACATCTGTGGCACTGTATCGGCTTTTCCACGAAAAGTTCCACTTTGTGCCGAACAAGCCCTAGGAATATGTAGTCTGGAAGTCTTGCAGATGCGAATGTTATTGCGACAGATGCGGACGTACCGAGCCGACGTGCAGATATCACCGGCGTGTTGTCACTCGATCTAAGCTGAGCTATGATGTCTTTCGAGTCAATCTTGATAGTTGCGTCTATACCCTTGATAACTCCTGTTGCTTGAGAGGGTGACCGTGGCTCGAATGCTCTCACCGGGATTCCTAGTAGTGACGACACCTTCAGAAGCGAGGAGGATGCAGCCATGTTTCGAGTGTCAACCGATAATAAGTTGAGTCGGTAGTTGGGACGGATTTGAATTACTGACGCTGGCGCGTGCGATTCGAGCAGCTCGGTGAGTTTCAGTTCGTTCAGCTTTGTTATTATCTTTGTTTGATCTATGGGCATATAAATAACTGTAAGTGCTGGAGACTTGTTCTCGATGGAAATGATGGTACTGCTGCTCGATGACGTTGATTGGGCCCCATGACGACGTTTCTTGGCTTTCTTAGACAGCTGCAGAATAAAGCCCTCATCGTCAGTCGTGCCCATGCTCTCTGAGTCGCTGATGTCATGAAGGCGTTGCCCAGGGGTCAAATATTCTGTGTCCATGTTAATTTCCGAAGTTAAAGATAAGGATGTGGGGACGTTCGTGCAGTCGCCTTTAGGTGGTTGAATTGGCGAGGGTAAACTAGGCGCCGGTGGAGACAGGGTTGGGTTGGTCTCTGGTGCAGTCTGTGGATGTTAGCCTTTGGGGTGAGGAAATGACAACAAAGAAACCCCACGAAGTTCGACGATCGCTTCTTCGATCTATTTGTTCCACGCTCTGTTCTTTACTTGGGGGTGCATTTTCTAAAGAAATGGCTGCCAAGTGACGTACGTCACCTTCCTCGGAAATGTACAGTGCCTACGCTGAAGTTGACAGTGCGGAGCTTCGTATACGTGGACACTATTTTGGTTCTCTTTGCCTTCTCCGCTGTTTGTGTGGTTCGAGTTCTCGACAACTTCTTCGAAAATTCTCTACTCAGCTCCGAACGACGGCGGTGACCTTGTCCGCTTTGCTGTCTCTCTCGATCTGTTTGTGCAGGCGCGCTCGAAAGCGCGTCTGGTTCTCAACGTCGCAGCTTGTCGTATTTGACGTTGCGTGCAGCCCGGCGATTGCCGACCGCATTCATTAAAGCGGAGAACTGTCCGTTTCGTCGACGCCGGTCTCCCGCGTTGAGTATTGCTGCGCCGTCGAGAGGGCGGCGATGCTTCGATGCCTCGGCTCGTCCCTTCGTTCGTGGAAGCTGAGCAGTCTGCGGTGGGCATATCTGTCCCGCGCCGATTCCGGGAAAAAGGTTTTCGCGTAGTGCAAAAACAAACCTCATTCCATTTTTTCTTTTATCTCGCATCTGGGGCTTTGTTAAGATATTAAATCGTGAAATAGCGATTCAGGGAAAGGAAGAGTCAACGAGAATAGGCACGAGTGAAATATGAAATAAATAAAAAAAAGAAGTATAGGAAGGATAGTGTGATGTCGAAGATAGAAAGTTATATAGATGGATGAAAGAAGAAAAACAGCAGATATGCGCAGGAACGATTATACAAAATAAAGAGATAAAGCAGTAAAGAGAAAACAAATTAATAATAGAAAGTGAATGACATAGAAAGGGGGAAAAATGGGCGTGTAATTCACGAGCGACTGATGGAGCGCGAAGCCGCACTAAACTAATCTTGCGTCACAAAAAAAAAAGAAAAAAAAAAACGAGCGAGGCGTTTGTTGCTTACATGTTTGCTTCGCCCATATGTGTGCTTAGAACGTGTCTGCGGACAGTTTATTCGTTACCAATGTGATAGGGATGTCGTACAAGAAAGAACCACGCCCCAGTCAGTGTCTTCAGGTTGTCCTTTGTGTGATGTATTAGGAGTGTGCGCACAGCTCGAGTGACAGATTGGGACTGAGAGTGAGTGACGTCTGGATTAGAAGAAATAGAGAGGGAGAGTTGTCGGTGCTCTTAACTCTCTGATCGACTGACTTGTTGAGGGAGTGGAATGAGCACTCACTCATTCTGAGAGAGAGGAAGCCATTGTTTGGGGGACTCGAGAAGTTTGCGACTATTAGCCAGTGTTTGTTTTCACCCGAAGAACCGTAGGACCGGCTTAGCTGGAAGCGTTATAATGTTTTGCTTATGTGAGAAATTGACATCTGTGTGCGTGCATTTAAGACCGTCTTTGTCAAAACGGTGAAGTTTCAAACGTGACGAGCGTATTTTATTTTTCTTCCGACGATTGAGTTATCTAAAAACTAAACTTCGTGCATCGTGTGAACTGCGTTATGAAGTAGCGATTAGTATAGGGGAAAGAAATGCGTGCATCGGAGTGATTGGGGAGTAAAAAAGAAACGGTGATGTCTACTCGAAGCGCCACATGATTAAGAGAGTGTTTTAAATTGTGTGTGTGTGCTTGCGTGTGTCTGTGTGAGAGAAAGAGAAAGAGATGTGCATCGAGGAAGTTTGAGAACAAGTTTCCCGTGAGTTTTTCAAGGTTTTTCCGTTCCGGCTGTGCTTGTTTCGAGGGAATATTTTCTCCATATGCCTCACCCGCGTACAATGGATTGAAGGGACCTTTTTTCTTTTCTTTTTCTTGACGCGAAGTTTGTGTTCACGATGTGTGATCCGCCAGCGGCCACCTTTCGGCAGCAGGGGCAGTCTGTAGTCGCCGCCACAAATCGGGGACAAACGGAAACTAGCGAGACGGACAAATATTTGCACACCGTTTCGTTCGTCCTTACTTTTCCCTTGGATCATGTTTGTTTGAGGCCTAGTGACGGGTTTCGGCTAGTCGGTGTTCTTGCAGATTTACACGCGAGTGGTATATTTTTGTTCTCCTACGTGTGCGTCGCCTTGGATGCAGAACTCATGGAGCCTGTGTTCAATACCCACTCCGGCCCGTTTGTGTCTGGATGAGCATTGTAGCGTCATGCGGTTGTGTAATCACTACCTCGTTGTGCATGTTAAGGACCCGCGGCTAGTGTTCGTACTTTACTGGGATAATTTTCGATCTCACATAAGATGTCCATTGGTGCTCACTATAACTTCCCGCTGTATAAACATAAACTGCATATAAATACAAGCAAAAAAAAAAATAAACGCGTGCATTTAGGCAATGGAGCTTGTGTTATATTGCTACGTTTAAAGACTGAAATACGTGGGCGATAAACCAACCCAAAACTCTTACCCTACAAATAATAATAATAAAAAGACTCCCACTTCATAAATATTATTAATTTTTTTAATCACGTGGAACTCTTTTAGCATGGTACGCTTTTTGTGCTAACTTTTGGTTCGTTTTTCGCGCACTTGTGAGGGGAAAAATATATGTGGCACTTTTATTTGTAGCACATTTGGCACGTATTACAAAGAGAAATTAAGGCCCGAAAATTATTTTCGTGCACAGTCAAAGGGACTATGGAATGAAGTTTGGGCTAGGACGGCCGGGATAAATGATTTTAGATTGGCATTTGACTAATCGCATATTGATTTAGTGGACCCAAAAAGAAAACTAGTACAGGATGGTAGAAAGTCGAATGCCGGCTTTTCGGCACCATCATTTAAAATAGCGGGACTATTTCTTACGTTCTTTCCCTCGAAAGAACTGTACTCATAAACCGACGTGCTTTTGTGCATTCACTAGTGGATAATGCACGTAAAAAAGGAGTTAAAGATATGAATATCACGAGTATTTAACCCAAACGTATCAATAGACGCAGAAAACAACAACAAAACAAAAAACATCCCTGGGTGTCGCACCAGGCATATTCCTGGAAGTTTCGAACTGCCTCGCGCGTGCCTCTTGTCAGTGAACGCGGAATGCGCGGAAAGGCTGAGATCTCTGTATAATATACGTCACGATTCCCTCCTCCCACTCGGCGCTATTTTAAAAGCGCTGTTGTGGCTATACTTGGCGCATCGATCCGAAGTAAACGTTTTGATATTCGCGATCCTGCAGGAAACCAAACAAAAACGATATTTGAAGTTTTTTTTTCCTCAAGGTACAGAAGCGCTTGAGTTTCCTTTAAAAGCTATATGTGCAAAGATGCGGTCATGTTTCTAATGCGTGTCATACAAAAGGCAGTCTGAAAACACTAGCGAGTTTGAGGGAACCCTTTTGCACGTCCCATATGGTACGATGGGGTCTCCGGTACGAACTACGCGTGCGCTACCGCAGAAATCTCGCGCATGCGCAGTTCCTACCGGAGGCGCATACGTATCGGTTGTGCAAAAACGGTTCCTTCAAACTCCCTATTGCCTGAGGCGTGTTCTTTTCGTGTGCGACGGTGTTCTGTCACGTTGGCCCTGCAAAAACAGCGTGCACACACATGTGCGAAGTGTGTACGAAGCAAACGTGCTTGGAACTTGCTTTGAGGCGCGTCCGCAGACGATTCTGGAGCGAACGCCGTGTCTTTTGTATGATGTGTATGTGGAGCGGTGGGAGGGCGGCTTTAAAAGTCGTTGGCCACATTTCCTCTTCGCAGTGGGGGCTGCCCACGCGACTGTATTTAAAGATCCAACCAGCAAAAATAGGAAGCTTTGAGAAGCGCTTTTCGTTCCCCAAATTGTTTTTTTTTGTTTTGTTTTGTATTTCTAGAATAATCCCCCCGCGTTCCCTGAACTAGTCCACATGAGAATCCCGTTTTCGCGAGAGAATTCCCTTTTAGGGGGAAATTTCCTTGCGTGGCACGCCGACAGGGCCGTTTGTCTTGGGAGGCGTCCGTTTGATTTGTTTGTACGCGTCTGCGGCAACAACGGGACGAACGGAAAGACTCGACCAAAGTCAAGCGCCCTCTGAATCTTTTTTTTTTAATTCTTTTTTAACTTTTTGTAAGGAAGTGACTGCTGTGACTTAGATAGATGCTGCCATGGTTAGAAAACTAACCTCGTTCGCGGAATTGCGGAACTGTGTCTCTAAACAGCGTCTTTTCGGGGCTCCTTGTATATGCACGACCCGTTGCGGACGATATCTCCCACGTCACGTCGCGGTGGCCCCCGGAAGTTGCGAATGCCTCGCGCGACCGTCTGCTCCATTCATCAAGCGAGCGCGGTCGTCTGCATTCGAGTGCACGCGTTAGGACGACGCAGGGGGCGCTGCGGAACGTCGTTTTGGCCAGATTTCGCGTTTGATAAGGTGGCTTTTCAAAGCTAGCCACGTTGTGTCCGTCGTAAAAAACAACATCAAGAAAGACAACACAAAGCCAATTAGAGCTGTACAGAAAACAGGGACGAGCGTTTTAAAACGAGGGAACGCCTGGAAATAGGGTTGCCAGGGGAAGTGTGGGCTCTTTCCATGAACTCTGGGGAAGTTGACCAAATCCAGGGATGTCGAGAACGTGTCGAGATTCGTGTTTCAGGATGTTCGACCTTTTCGAATTACTAACGCGAAGTTCGACTTAAAGACTGCCGTACAACCTTGGTTTTCTGCAGGGAAGATAATCCTCTTAGCGCTCCCTCTCCTAAGCTGCGAGGGGAGCCAGGTTGGGGCAAGGTAAAACGTGGAGAGGATATAGGAAAGGAGGTGACGGGAAAAAGTGGAAAGCGCGAAGTGTACGTCGGCCTTTAAGTTTTACTTTGGCGCGCACGCGCGGAAATTGACAAACGCTGATCCTGGCGGAGGAAAAGTGCAATACGATTAAAATGTAATGTTTGACTGTTCCACATAAGCATTGAAGCAAAAAATTAAAAGTGCATACTTTTGTTCGTTTGTTGTGGAAACGCCGTTATTCGTTTTATAGAACATGCAATCTCCTTTGTTTTTTCTTTTTATTGCACATTTTGTAGAAGCAGAACTTTTTCTAATTTCGCTAGAAGTTCGAAGGTTCCACGAAAAATTCGCGAAATCCTTCGCCAAACGTTGCGGGAGTCGAGCAACTCAGGAAAGTAGGTGTATTATTACAACGTGTCAATAAGGACTTAACCCGGATGTACTGGCGTATAATTTGGAAAACAGCCTCTATTGGAGGTTTCCTTTGCTTTGCGGCGTGTGTCAGCAAGACCGGAATGCAACCTTTTTGGGTTACCGGTAGTTTTATCAGTCACAT